>RXID01016572.1:0-19037 GCA_005019695.1 Trichopus zeylanicus subsp. travancoricus
TAGTAGTAGCAGTAGCAGTAGCAGTAACAATTGTTGTAGTAGTAGTAGTAGTTTTGAGTATTTGGAGTGGTAGTATTAGTGCGACTAGTATTTGTAGTGGTAATAGTTGTAGGAGCGGTAGTAGTAATTGCAATAGTCGTAATAGTAGTAGTAGTAGTTGTTGTTGTTGTTGTTCTTGTTGTTGTAGTAGCAGGTGTGTAGAAGTTGTAGTAGTTGATGGATTAGTAGTGGTATAAGTCCTAGGAGCGTATGGACTAGTAGTAGCAATAGAAAAAGTAGTAGTAGTGCTAGCAGTAGTTGCAGTAATAGTTGTGGTAATAGGAGTTGCAGTAGTAGTACCGATAGCAACAGTAGTAATAGTACAAGTAGCACTAGCACTAGTTTCAATAATTATACCAGCAGTAGTAGTAGAAGTAGTAGTAGTTGTTGTTGTAGCAGTAGAAGTAGTAGTAGGAGTAGCCGTAGGAGCAGGAGTTAGAGTAGTCTTGGCAGTAGTAGTTGCAGTGTTAGTAACAATAGTAGTAGTAGTAGTGGTAGTAGTATTAGAAGTAGAAGTAGTAGTTTTCGCAGTAGTAGTAGTAGTAGTAGTAGTAGTAGTAGTAGTAGGATCAGCAGCAGCAGAAGTGGCAGTAGAGGTAGTAGCCGTAATAGTAGTTGCAGTAATAGTATTAGTAGCAACTACAGTAGTAGTCGCAGCTGTCTGAATAGTAGTTATAGTAGTAGTAGCAGCAACAATAGTAGCAGTAGTAGAAGTCTGAGTAGCGATAGAAGTAGTAGTGCCAGTAGAAGTAATAGTAGCAATAGTAGTAGCAGTTGGAGGAGCAATATCAGCCGCAGGGGCCTATTTATTGCAGTATAAGTAGTTATACTATTGGTTGTAGTACTAGGAGAAATCGTAGTAGCTATTGTTGTTGCAATAGTAGTTGTGGTAGTCAAAGTAGAAGTAGTAGTATTTGAAGTAGTAGTAGTAATAGTAGTAGTAGTAGTTGTTGTTGTAGTAGTAGCAGTAGTAGTAGTAGTAATAGGACTAGTAGTAGTAGTAGCAGTAGTCGTGGTAGGCGTAGTTGTAGTTAGTGGTAGTAGTAGTAGTAGTAATAGTAGTAGTAGTGCTAGTAGTAATAGTTGTAGTAGTAGTGTAGTAATAGTAGTAGCAGTTGTAGAAGTAGAGGTAGTAGTAGTACTACTAGTAGTAGTAGTAGTAGTGGTAGCAATTGTGCAAGTAGTAAATGGACGGGTTGTAGCAATTGTAGTCGTAGTAACAGTACCAATAGTAGTAGTAGTCGTAGTAGTAGTAGTAGTAGAAGTTGTTGTAGTAGTAGAAGTAGCAGCAACAGTAGCAGAAGTAGAAGTAGTAGTAGTAGTAGTTGTAGTCGTAGTGGTAGTAGTAATCATTGTAGTCATAGTAGTAGCAGTAGTAACAGTAACAGTAGTACTAATAGCAGTAGTAGTTGTAGTTTCTTTAGCATTCTTTAACCAAAAAACAAAATGTTAGCAATTAGAAGAGTAGTAGCAGTGTAGACAAGTAAGTAGCATAGGCAGTCAGTAAGCGTAGTTAGTAGCAACAGCAGTAGTAGTGCCATGTAGTCGTTGTTGGTTGTAGTAGTATAATAGCACTAGTAGTATGTCAGCGTATTGTAGGAGCAGCTTTGTGACAGTAGTTGTCGTATCAGTAGTAATATAGTAGTTGTTGTTAGTTGTAGTATATATAGTAAATAGTATTAGAATCAGTAAGTAATTGTAGTTTTACTACCGTAGCATAGCCAGCCAGCAGTTGGTAGTAATTGTAGGGCTCGTAGTACTAGTAGCGGAGTAGAGTAGTAGTAGTGGGAGTAGAAGTAGTAGTGGTTGTATTAGGAGTAGTAGTTGGAGTCATAGTAGTAGTAGTAGTTGTAACAGAAGTAACAGTACTAGTAGTAGTAATAGCTGTAATAGTAGAGTAGTGGTTGTAAGAGAAGTAGTAAGTGTAGCAGTTGTAACAGTAGTAGTGGTAGTAGTAGTAGTAGCATAGTAGTTGTTGTAGTAGTAGTAATAATAATAATAGTAGTAGCAGTAATAGTCGTAGTAGTTTTAGTAGCAACAGCAACAGAAGTTTTAGTAGTGTTAGTGTTAGTAATAGTAAAAGTGGTAGTAGTAGTAGCTGTTATTTTTGTAGTAGTAGCAACAGGTGTAACAGTAGTGCTGGTAGTAGTAGTAGTTGTATCAGAAGTAGTAGTAGTAGTAGTTGAAGTGGTAGCAGTAGTAGGTTTAGGAATTGGAGTAGTAGTAGTAGTAGTAGTAGTAGATGTAGCAATAGAAGTACTGGCAATAGTAGCTGTAATAGTAGAAGCTGTAGTAGTATTAGGAGGAGGAGTAGTAGTAGTAGTAGCAGTTGTTGTTGCAGCAGTAGCAGCAAAAGCAGCAGCACCTGCAGCAGTAGTAGTAATAGTTTTAGGAGTAGTAGTGTTAGTAGTAGTAGTAGCAGTAGTACTTGTTGTAGTTGTAGTAGAAGTAATAGCAGTAGTAGTTGTAGTAGTAGTAGCCGTAGTAATAGTAGTATTAGTAGTAGTTGCAGTAGTAGTTGTTGGAGTAGTTGGAGAAGTAGGTATAGCAGTAGTAGTAGCGGTAGCAGACACAGTAGCGGCAGTAGCAGCTGCAGTAGCATTAGAAGTAGCAGTAATAGTCGTAGTATTAGTAGTAGCTGTAGTGGTTGTAGTGGTTGTAGTAGTAGTAGTAGAAGAAGTACTTGTAGTAGACGCTACGGTAGTCAAAGTAGTAGCTATGGTAGCTACAGCAACAGTAGTAGCACCTGCAAAAGTAGTAGTAGTAGTAATAGTAGTAGTACTAGCAGCAATATTAGTGGCAATAGTAATAGCAGTAGTTGCTGCAGCAGAGCAGTAGTGCAGCGATAGTTGTAGCAGTAGCAGCAGTAGTAGCAGCAGTAGTAGTAGTAGTATGAGTAGTAGTAATAGTGCAAGTAATAGTAGTAGTAGTTGTGGTAGCAGTAGTGGTAGTCGTTCTAATGATTGTAGTAGAAGTCGTAGCAGTAACAACAGTAGCAGTAGTAGTAGCTGTAGTAGTAGAAGTAGTTGTAGTTGGCGAAGTAGTCGCAGTAATCGTAGTGGCAGAAGTGGTAGCTGTAGTAGTAGTAGAAGCAGCAGCGGTTGCAATAATAGTAGTAGTTGTAGTGAGAGTAGTAGCAGTGGTAGTAGTTGTAGTTGGAGCAACAGCGGCACGATTAGTAGCAGTAGTAGTAGTAGTAGAAGTAGTAGTAGTAGTAGTAGTAGTAGTAGTAGTAGTAGTATTGGTGGTGGTGGTAGTATTAGTAGTAGCAAAAGTAGCAGAAGTAACAGAAGTAGTGGTAGTAGCAGTTGTAGTTGTGGTTGTAGTAGTAGTAGTAGTATTAATAGTAATACTATTAGTTGCATAAGTAGTATTAGTAGGAGTAACAACTATTGTAGTGACAGAAGTAGTAGTAGTAGTAGCAATAGTACTCTTCGTCATAGTAGTAACAATAATAGTAGTAGTAGTAGTGGTAGTAGTAGCAGTAGTTGTAACTGCAGTAGTGCAAGTAGTAGTAGCAGTAGCAGCAGCAGTAGTAGTAGCAGTAGTTGCAAGAGTAGTAATAAAAGCACTTGTAGTAGCCATAGTGGCTATAGTAATCGCAGTAGTTGCAGTAGCAGTTGAAGCAACAGTAGTAGTAGTAGCAGTTGAAGCTGTAGTAGTAGCAATACAAAGAGTACTAGCTGTAGCAGTTGTAGTACTGGTAGTAGCAGAAGTAATTGTTGTTGTACTAGTAGTACTTGTTATAGTTGCAGCAGTTGTGGCAATTGTAGTAGCAAATGTAGTAGAAGTAGTACTACTACTAGTAGTATTAAAAGTGGTCAAAGTAGTAGTAGCAGTAGTTGTAGTTGCAGTAGTAGTAGTAGAAGTAGGAGTAGTAGTATTATTAGCAGCAACAATAGCAGCAATAGTAGCAGCAACAGCAGTAGTAGTAGTTGTAGTAGCAGTCGCCGTAGTAGTAATAGAAGTAGTAGTAGTATCCATATTAGAAGAAGCAGGAGCAACAGTAGTAGTAGTGGTGGTGGCCACATTAGCAGCAGTAATAGTAGTAGGAGTAAAAGTAGTAACCACATTAGCAATGGGAGTCATAGTAGTAGTTATTGCAGTAGTAATAGTCACAATAGCAGCAGCAGCAACAACAATAGTAGTAATCGCAGAACTAGTAGTACCAGCAGTAGTAGTGGTAGCAATAGCTGTAGTAGTACTAGTGGTAGTACTACTACTAGTAGTAGTTGTTGTTGTATAAGTAGAAGTAGTAGCAATAGTAGGAGTAGTAGTAGTTGTAGTAGTAGTTGTAGTAGTAGTAATAGTAGTATAGTAGTAGTAGTAGTAGTAGTAGTGGGAGTAGTATTAGGAATACGTGTAGGAGCAGGAATACTAGTTGGAGTAGTAGTACTTGTAGCACTAGTTGCAATAGTAGTAGTAGTAAAAGAACTTCTAGCAGGAGGTGTAGGAGTAGTAGCAGCAGCAGCAATAGTAGTAGTAGGAGTAGTAGTGTGAGTAGCAATAGAAATAGTAGCAGTTGTCACTCTAATAGTAGAAGTAGTGGTAGTAGTTGGGGTAGTAGTAGTAGCAGTAGCAGTAGTAGACATAGTACTTTCAGTAATTGGTATAGTAGTAGTTCAAGTAGGAACAGTTGCAGTAGTAGTAGTAGTAGTAGTATCAACAGTAGAAGTTTCAGGAATAGTAGTAGAAGTATTAGAAATAGTAGTAGCTGTAGCAGTAGGAGTAGGAGTTAGAGTAGTAGTAGTTGTTGTTGTTGTAGTAGCCGGAGGAGGAGGAGTTGTAGATGTGGTAGTGGATGTTGTTGTAATTGTAGTAGTAGTAATAGTACTAGTATTAGTTGTAGTAGGAGTAGTAGCAGTAAGAGTAGTGGTAGTAATAGAAGTAGTAATAGTAGTAGTAATAGTAGTAGGAGTAGTAGTAGTAATAGTAGTATAGTAGTAGTAGTAGTAGTGGGAGTAGTATTAGGAATACGTGTAGGAGAAGGAATACTAGTTGGTGTAGTAGTACTTGTAGCACTAGCTGCAATAGTAGTAGTAGTAAAAGAACTTCTAGTAGGAGGTGTAGGAGAAGTAGCAACAGCAGCAATAGTAGTAGGAGGAGTAGTAGTGTGAGTAGCAATAGAAATAGTAGCAGTTGTCGCTCTAATCGTAGAAGTAGTGGTAGTAGTTGGGGTAGTAGTAGACATAGTACTTTCAGTAATTGGTATAGTAGTAGTTCCAGTAGGAACAATTGTGGTAGTAGTAGTAGTAGTAGTAGTATCAGCAACAGAAGTTTCGGGAATAGGAGTAGTAGAAGTACTTGAAGTAGTAGTAGATGTAGCAGTAGCAGTAGGAGTTGGAGTAGTAGTAGTTGTAGTTGTAGTAGTAGGAGGAGGGGTAGTTGTAGATGTGGTAGTAGATGTTGTTGTAGTTGTAGTAGTAATAGTAACTAGTATTAGTTGTAGTGGAGTAGCAGAGTAGGAGTCGTGGTAGTATCGAAGTAGTAATAGTAGGAGTATCGGAGTAGGAGTATTAGTAGAGAAGCAATAGGGTAGTGTTGTAGTCGTAGTAGTAGTAGTAGTATTAGCTGTAGGAGTCGTAGTAGTAGTATTAGGATTAGCTGTAGCAATAGGAGTAGTTGCAGTTGTAGTAGTAGTATTTGTAGTACTAATTGTAGTAGTTTTTGGAGTGGTAGTAGTGCTAATAGAAGAAGTTGTATTAGCAGTATATTAGTAGTAGTAGTAACAATAGCAGTAATAGTAGTAGTAGAAGTAGTAGTAGTAGTAGTAGTAATAGTAGTAGTAGAAGGTGTTGTAGTAGTAGCAATAGCAGTAGTTGTTATTGTAGTAGTTATAGTAATACTAGTAGTAGCAGTAGTAGCAGCAACAGTAGTAGTATTAGTCGTAGTACTAGTAGTAGTAGTAGTAGCTGCAGTAGTAGTAGTAGAAGTAATAGTAGTAGCAGCAACAACAGTAGTAGTAGTAGTGGTAGTAGTAGCAATTGTAGTCGTATTATTATCAGTAGTGGTGGTAACATATATTAGTAGTAATAGTAGTAGTATTAGTTGTGGTAGCAGTAGCAGAAGTAGTAGTTGTTGTTGTAGAAGTAGTAGACGTGGTAGTAGTAGTAGCAGTTGTAGTGGCTGGAGTAGTAGTTGTAATGGTAGTAGGAGTAGAAGATGTAGTAGAAGTAGTTGTAGTAGTAGCAGGAGGAGGAGGAGTTGGAGGAGGAGGGGAGCAGTGCTAGTAGCAGCGGCAGGAGTAGTAGTAGTAATAGTAGAAGTAGAAGTAGTACTAGTTATTGTAGTTGCAGTTGAGGCAGTAGTATCAATAGTAGTATGGGTAATAGCCGTAGCAGTAATAGTAGTAGTTGTAGCAGTAGTTGTAGCAGTAGTTGTTGTTGTTGTTGTTGTTGTAGTAGTAGTAGTAGTAGTCGTGGTGGTGGTGGTGGTGGTAGCAGTTGTAGCTATAGTAGTACCAAATGTTCTAGTAGTAGTAGTTGTGGTAGTCAAAGTAGTTGTGGCAGTAGTAGTAGTTGCAGCAATAGTATTAGTTGCAGAAGTTGAAGTAATAGTAGTATTTGTACCAGCAGCTGCAACAACTACAGCAGTGGTAGTAGTTGTAATAGTTGTAGCAGTCTCATTAGTATTAGTAAAAGTAGTAGTAGCAGTAGCAACAGTTATAGTAGTTGTAGTAGTAGTAGTAGTAGTTGTAGCAATAATAGTGGCAATAGCAGTCGTAGTTGTAGTTGCAGTACCAGCCGCAATGGCTGCCATTGTTGTCGTAGAAGTAATAGTTGTTGTTGTTGTGGTAGTAGTTGTCATAGTAGTAGCTATAGCAGTTGCCGTAGTAGTAGTAGTAATCGTAGCAAAAGTATTAGTAGAAGAATTGTTAGTAATAATAGTAGAAGTAGTAGCAGTGACAGTAGTAGTAGCAATAGTAGTAGTTGGACTAGTAGTAGCAATAGTAGTCGCAGTAGCAGTACAAGCAGTAGTAGTTGTAGTAGCTGTAGCAATAATAGTTGCATGACAGAAGCAGTGGTAGCACCAGAAGTAGTAGTAGTAGTAGTGGCAATAGTAGTAGCAGTAGTAGTAGGAGTAATAGTAGTAGTAGTTGTAGTAGTAGTAGAAGTAGTAGTAGTAGTATTAGTAGTAGTAATAGTAGTAGTTGTTGAAGTAGTAATAGTGCTAGTGGTAGTAATTGTAGTAGTATTAGAAGTAGTAGTACTTGTAAAGGAAGTTGCAATAGCAGTAGTAGCTGTAGTAGTACTTGTATTAGCAGTAGTAGATGTAGTAGTTGTAGTAATCATAGCAGTAGTAGTAGCTGGAGTAGTAGTACTAGTTGTTGTTGTTGTTGTGGTCGCAGTAGTAGTAGTAGTCAACAACTACTACTGTTACTATTGCTACTACTGCTACATCTACTACTACTACTACAGCAACTACGACAACTATTGCAGCTACTACTGCTACTACTACTACTAGTACTGCTACTTCTATTACTACTAATACTGCAACTGCTACTACTATTACTATTACAACCACTACCATTGCAACTACTACAGCTACTACTACAAATACTATTACTACAACAACAACTACTACTACCACTATTACTACTATTTCTGCTTCTACTACTACTATTTGCACTACTGCTACTGCTGCTACTTCAACTTCTTCTATTACTACTACAAGTACTACTGTTGCTGCTACTACTACTACTACTACGACTACTACTATTACTACTTCTACTACTACTACTTGTACTACTACTACTATGACTCCAACTATTACTACTACTGCTGCTACAACTACAACCATTACTACAACAACAACTACTGCTACTACTTATACTACTCCTACTCCTACTACTACAACTACTATTCCAACTACAACTTCAGCGAATACTACTTCCACAACAACTACTACTATAGCATTTGCTACAACTACTACTACTACTACTACTACTCCTACTGTTGCAACTACTACTACTGTTGTAAATACATCTACTACTACTACTCGTATTCTCGCTACTAATACTACTACTACTACTCTGGCTACTGCTACTACTACTAGTACTACAACTTCTACTACTACTACTACTACTGCTACTATGATCACTACTACTACTTCTATTGCTACTACTTCTACTACTACTACAACTATTACTAGTGCTACTGCTACGTTGACTACTACTACTAATGCTATCATTACTACCCATACTTCTATTTGGAGTAGTAGTTCTAGTAGTAGGAGTAGTACTAGTACTATTAGTAGTCATGGTAAGCATAGCAATACTAGTAGTAGTAGTGATAGCAGTAGTTGTCGTAGTAGTAGCAGTAGTAATTGTAGTAACACAGTAGTAGTAGTGGCAGTAGTTATAGTAGTAATACCAGTAGCAATAGTAGTAGTAGTGGTAGCTATAGTAGCTGTAGTAGTAGTAGTAGTAGCAGTAGTAGCAATACTAGTACTAGTAGTAGCAGTAGTAGTAGTTATTATTGTAGTAGTAGTAGTAGTAGCAGTAGCAATAGCAGTAGTAGTTATTGTAGTAGTAGTTGTACTAGTAGATGTAGTAGTAGGAGTAGCAGTACGAGTAGGAGTTGGAGTAGTAGTAGTAGTAGTAATAGCAACAGTAGTACTAGTACTGGTAGTTGTAGTAGTAGGAGGAGGAGGATTAGTAAAGGTGGTAGTAGTAGTAGTTGTGGGAGTTTTAATAGTAGTAGTAGTTTTAGTAGTAGTTGTGGCATTAGTAGTAGCTGTAGGAGTAGTAGTAGTTGTAGCAGTAGTAATACTAGTAGAAGGTGTAGTAGCAGTAGCAAAAGGAGTTGTTGTAGTCGTAGTAGTAGTAGTAGTAGTATTATGATTAGTAGTATTAACAGGAGTAATTGTGGGAGCAGTAGCCTTGCTAATAGTAGTAGTTGTTACAGTAGTAATACTAGCAGGATGAGTAGTAGCAGTAGCGAAAGGAGTTGTTGTAGTCGTCGTCGTCGTACTAGTAGTAGTAGTATTCGTAGTAGTAACAGGAGTAGTTGCTGGAGTAGTAGTAGTGCTAGTAGTAGTAGTCGTAGCTTTATAGCAGTACTAGCAGTAGTAGTAGTAGCAGCAACAGCAGTAGTAGAAGTAGTAGAAGTGGTGGTAGTAGTAGCAGTAGCAGTTGTAGTTGTAGTAGTTGTAGTAGTAGCAATAGGAGGAGTAGTAGTAGTACTAGTACTAGTACTAGTATTAGTAGAAGCAGAAGTAGTAGTAGTAGCAATACTAGTAGTAGTGTAGTAGTAGGAGTAGTAGTTGTAGTAGTAGCAGTAGCCATAGTAGTAGTAATAGGGGTAGTACTAGTAGAAATAGTAGTAGTTGTAGTACTGTAGTAGTAGCCATAGTAGTAGTTGCCGCAATAGTAGTAGTAGAGCTCGTAGTAGTAGCAGTTGTAGTAGTACCAGTAGAACTAGTAGTAGTCGTAATCATAGTAGTAGTTGTAGCAAGAGTAGTAGTAGTAGTTATTGTTGTTGTTATTGTCGTAGTGGTTACAGTAGCAGTAATAACTATAGTGGTAGAAGTAGTAGTAGTGGTAGTAGTAGCTGAAGTATTAGCAGTCACAGGAGAAGTAGAAGTACTTGTACATGTTGTAGAAGCAGCAGTAGTAGTAGCAAGCGTATAACTAGTAGTAGTGGTACTCGTAGTGGTAGCAGTAGCAGTAGATGTTATTGTTGTAGTAGTAGTAGTAGCAGTAGTAATAGTAGGAAGAGGAAGAGGAGGAGGAGGAGCAAGACAAGTAGTCGCAATTGTAGTAGTAGCAGTAGCAGTAGTAGAAGTAGTAGTAGCAGCAGTTGAAGTAGTGGTATCGGTAGCGGTAATAAGGGTAGTAGCAGTGCAGTAATAGCAGTATATGTAGTAGTAGTAGTAATTATTGTAGTACTGGTCTTATTAATAGCAATAATAATAATAATAGTAGAAGTAGTAATAGTAGTAGTAGTAGCAGTAGCAGTTGTATCAGAAGCAGCAAAAGCAGTAGTAGTAGGAGCAGCAGTGGTAGTAGAAATAGTAGTAATAGTGTTAGTAGTAGGAGAAGTGGTAGTAAAAGTAGTGCCAGTAGTTGAAGTAGAAGTAGTAGTTATTGTATTTGTTGTAGAGTAGCAGTTGTAGCAGAGGTTGCAGTAGTTGAAGTCGTACTAGTAGTTGCAGTAATAGTAGTAGCCACAGTAGCGGTAGAAGTAGTAGCGAAGTTGTTGTTATAGTTATTGTAGCTGTTGTTGTAGTCATAGTAGTAGGAGCAGCAGCAATAGTTGGAGTCATAGTAGTAGTAGTAGTAGGAGTAGTAGTTGGATTCATAGTGGTAGTAGTAGGAGTAGTAGTAGTAGAAGTAGTAGTAGTAGTAGTAGTATTAGCAGCAGCAGCAGTAGTCCTAGAAGTAGCAGTAGTATTGGTAGTAGTAGCAGTAGTAGTAGTATTAGTCGCAGTAGTATTAGTAGTAGTGGCAATACCAAAAGAAGCAGTAGTAGTAGTAGTTGTGGTAGTAATAGTAGTAGTAGTAGTAGTAGGAGCAGCAACAGTAGTCATTATAGTAGGAGAAGTAGTAGTAGGAGTAGTAGTAGCAGTAGCAGCCGTAGTGGTAGTAGTAGTAGTTGTTGTAGTAATAGTAGTATTAGCAGCAGTAGTAGTTATTGTTGTTGTAGTAGCAGTAGTAGTAATAGTAGTCGTAGTAGTAGTAGTAGCAATAGTAGTAGTAGTAGTAATAATAGTAGTAGTAACAGTCATAGTAGTTCTAGTAGTAGTTTCAGTGGTAGCAGAAGTAGTAGTAGTGGTACCAATAGTAGGAGAAGCTGTGGTAGTAGTAGTCACGGCAGTCATAGTAGCAATAGCTGAACTAGTAGTAGTAGTAGTTGTTGTTGTTGTAGTAGTAGTAGCAGTAGCAGTAGTTGCTAAAGTAGTAGTTGTGGTAGTAGTAGTAGTAGTAGGAGTAGTAGCAATAGTAGAACTTGTAGTTGTAGTAGTAGTAGTAGGTGTAGCAGTAGTAGTGGTACAAGAAGAAGTAGTAGTACTAGTTGTAGTAGAAATAGTAGTCGTATTTGTAGTAGTAGTAGTATTAGCAGTAATAGTAGCAGCAGTAGTAGTAGTGTTAGTGATAGCAGGAGCAGTAGTAGTAATAGTATAAGTAGTAGTATTAGTAGTTGTCCTAGTCGTAGTTGTAGCAGAAGTAGTAGTAGTAGTAGTAGTAGTAGTAGTAGTAGTAGTAGTAGTAGTAATAGTAGCAATAGGAGTAGAAGAAATAGTTGCAATAGTAATTTAGTAGAGCAGCAGCTGTAGTGGTAGTAGTTGCCGCAATTGTTGTAGCAGTAGCTATCGTAGTAGTAGTAGGAGGAGTAGCAGTAGTATTAGTAGTAGTTGTAGTAGTAGTAGTAGCCGTAGCACTTGTTGCTGTCATAGTTATTATATTAGTAGCAGTTGTAGTAGTAATATTAGCAGTAGCAGTAGCAGTAGTAATATTACCTGTAGCAGTAGCAGTAGTAATAGTTGTTGCAGTAGGAGCAATTGTCGTAGAAGTAGGAGAGGAAGTTGTAGTAGTAGAAGTAGCCACAGGGGTAGTAGCGGTAGCAGTCGCAACAGCAACAGGAGTAGTAGTAATTATAGTAGTAGTCGTAGTAGATGCGAAAGTAGTGGCAGTACTGGTATGGGTAGTAGAAGTAGTAGTAGCAGGAGAAGAAGTTGTAGTTGCTATGGTAGCCATCGCAGCAGTAGTAGTAGAAATAGTAATAGCAGAAGCAGAAGTACAAGTCATAGCAGTAGTAGTCATTGTAGTAGTTGTTGTACTAGAAGTAATAGCAGTAGAAGTAGTAGTAACAGTAATAGTAGTAGTGGTGGCAGCAATAGTATTTGTAGGAGTAGCAGTAGTAGCAGTAGTAGCAGTAGCAATAGTTGTGATAAGTGTAGTAGTAGTACTTGGAGTACTAGTAGTAGTAGCAGTAGTAGCAGTTATAGCAGTTGTAGTGGTAGCATGAGTAGTAGTAGTAGTAGTAGCATCTACGGCAGTAGTAGCAATAATAGCAATAGCAGTAGTAGTAGTAGGAGGAGGAGGAGTAGTCAAAGTAGTAGTAGAAGTAATTGTGGTAGTAGTAGCAGTAGTAGTAGTAGTAGCAGGAGCAGTAGTAGTAGTAGTCATAGTAGTTTTCGTAGCAGCAGTAGTCACAAAAGTAGTTGTTGTAGTAGCAGCAGCAGTAGTAGTAGCAGGAGCAGTAGTAGTAGTAGTAGCAGCAGTAGTAGTAGCAGCAATAGTTGTTTAGTAATAGTAATGGTACCAGCAATAGTACTAGCAGAAGTAGTAGCAGTAGCACTTGTAGTTGTAATAGTCATAGCTGTAGTAGTTGTTGCAAGCATAAGTAGTAGCAGTAGTACTAGTCATCGAAGCAGTTGTAGTAGTAGCTGTAATACTAATGGCAATAGTAATAGTAGTAGGAGAAGTTGTAAGAGTAGTGGTTGGAGCAATAGCTACAGCAATAGTATTATTAGCAGTAGTGGTAGTAGTTTTAGTGGTAGTAATAGTTGTTGCAGTAGTAGTAGTAACAGCAACAGCAACATCAGTACTAGTTGAAGTAGTAGTAGTAGTAGAAGTAGTAGTAGTGGTGGTAGTAGTAGTAGTAGTAATAGTAGTAGCCGCAGTAGTAGTAGTAGTAGTAGCCGCAGTAGTAATAGAAGTAGTAGTAGTGGCATTTGTAGTTGAAGTCGTAGTAGCAGTAGTAATAGAAGTAGTAGTAGTGACATTTGTAGTTATAGTCGTAGTAGTAGTAGTATTAGTAGTAGCAGAACTTGTAGTAGCAAAAGTAGTAGCAGTAGTAGTAACTGTAGTAGTGATAGCATGGCAGTAGTAGTAGTAACTATAGTACTAGCTGCTGCAGTCGTAGTAGTACTAGTAATAGTTGTAGTAGAAGTATTAGTTATAGTACAAGTTGTAATAGTTGTAGTAGGAGTAGTACTAGTAGAAGTTGCAGGAATAGTAGTAGCAGTAGTAGAAGTAGAAGTAGTAGCGGAAGTAGCAGCAGAAGTTGTAGTAGTAGTTGGAGTAGTAGCAGCAGTCGAAGCAGTAGTTGTAGCAGTAGGAGTAACAACAGTAGTTGCAGTAGTAAAAGTAGCAGTAGTAGTTGTAGTAGTTGGAGTATCAGTAATACCAGTTTAGGTAGTAGTAGTAGTAGTAGCAGGAGCTGCAGTAGTTGCAATAGTAATCATCATCGTAGTTGGAGCAGTAGCAATTGTAGTCGTAGTAATAGTAGCAGTGGGAGTTCTAGTAGCGGTAGTATTAGTAGTTGCAGTAGTAACAGTCATAGTAGTAGCAGAATCAACAGTAGCCGAAGTATTAGGAGTAGAAGTAGTAGTAGTAGTTTTAGTAGTCGGGGTAGTAGTAGCAGTAGTTGTAGCAATAGTAGTAGTAGAAGTAGTAGAAGCAATAGTAGTAGCTATCGTAGTAGCAACAGTAGAGGAAGTAGGAGAAGTAGCAGTAGTATTAGCTATAGCAGTAGTAGTAGTGGTACAAGTAGTAGTAGAAGCAATAGCGGTAATAGTAGGAGAAGTAGTAGGAGAAGTAGTAGTAGTACCAGCATATGTGGTGGCAGCATTAGTAGCAGTCGCAGTTGTTGTTGTAGTAGTAATAGTAGTAGCAGTAATAGTGGTAGTAGAAGCAGCAGTAGCAGTAGCAGCAACAGTAGTGGTATTATTAGCAACAGTTGAAGCAGTAGTATTAGTAGTAGTTGTAGTAGCAGAAGAAGTAGTAGTGGAAGTAATAGTTGTAGTATTAGTAGTAGCAGTACTAGCAGCAGTAGTAGTAATAGTAGGAGTAATAGCGGTAGTAGTATTAGTAGTAGCAGTAGGAACAGTAGTACTAGTAGTAGTAGTAGTAGTAGTAGTTATCGTAGTAGTTGCAGTAGCAGTAGTCTTAGAAGTAGTAGTAGTTGTTATAGTTGTAGTAGTAGTAGTTATAGTAGAAGTAGTAGGAGTAGTAGTAGAAGTGGTTGTAGTAGTAGTAGTTGTTGTAGTATTAGTAATTGTAGTTGCAGTTGTTGTAGCAGCAGTAGCAAGTGTAGTTATAGTTATTGTAGTAGTAGTAGTAGTAGTAGAAATAGTAGTAGCAGTAGTAGTAGTCCTAGCAGTAGTAGTCGTAGTAGTACTAACTGTTGTAGTAGAAGTAATAGTAGTAGAAGTAGCAGTAGCATTAGTAGTAGTTGTAGTAGTAGTAGCAGTGGTAGTAATACAAGTTGTAGGAGTAGTATTAGTGGCAGCAGTAGTATTAGTAGGAGTAGCAGTAGTTGTAGTAGTAGCAACAGTAGCAGTAACAGAAGTCGCAGTAGTAGTAATAATAGCAGTACTAGTAGCAGCTGTAGCAGAAGTAGCAGTAGTAGTGGTAGAATCAGTAGTAGTAGGAGCAGTATCGTAGTAGTAGTAGTAGCAATAATTGTTGTAGTAGCATTAATAAAAGTAGGTGTAGTTGAAGTTGTAGCAGAAATAGTAGTAGTAATAGCAGCAATAGTCATAGTAGCAAAAGCAATAGTTGAAGTCGTAGAAGCTATAGTAGTAGTAGACACCATACTGATAGATGTAGCAGTAGTAGTAGTTGCTGGAGTAGAAGTAGACATAGTAGAAGTAGTAGTAGCAATACCTATGGTAGCAAAAGTAGTGCGAGTAATGGAACCAACAGTTGTTGTTGAATCAACAGTAGCAGCAGTAGCAGTATTAGTTGAAGTAGTAGCAGTGAAAATAGTAGAAGTAGTAGTAGTAGTAACAGAAGTTGAAGTCGTAGTAGTAGTAGCTGTAGTAGCAAAAACAGCAGTAGTTGTAGTAGTTGTAGTAACAACAGCAGTAGTACTAGTAGTAGTAGCAATGGTAGAAGAAATAGTTGTCGTTGTTGTGGTAGTAGTAGTAGTCGTAGTAGTAGGAGTAGTAGCAGTTATTGTTACTATAGTAGTAGCTGAAGTAGTATTAATAATAGTAGTAGTAGAAGAAGTAGTGGTAGTAGTTGCAATAGTAGCAGAAGTAGTACTAGAAGAAGTAGTAGTCATATTAGCAGAAGTAGTAGTAGCTGTAGTAGCAAAAGTAGTAGCAGTAGTAGTTGTTGTTGTAATTGCAGCGTTCGTAGCAGCCGCAGTAGTAGTAGAAGAAGTAGCAGTAGTAAAAGTAGTAGCAAAAGTAGTAATTGAAACTGTGGTAGCTGCTGTATTAGCAGTAGCACTGGTAGTAGTAGCTGTAGTAGTAGTAGTAGTAGTAATTATTGTAGTAGTTGTCATATTAGTGGTAGTGGTAGTAGCAGTAGTAGTAGAAGTAGTAGCAAAAGTTGCAATCGCAACTGTGGTAGCCACATTATTAGTAGTAGTAGTGGTAGTAGTAGCAGTAGTTGTAGTAGTAGTCCTAGTAGTAGTAGTAGTAGCAATAGTAGCCGTAGGAGCAACAGTAGTAGTAGTGGAAGCAGTAGTAGTTGCAGTAGTAGTAGCAGTAGTAGCAAGAGTGGTAACAGTAGTAGTTGCAGCAACAGTAGTAGTAGTAGAAGCTATACTAGTAGTACTAGCTGCAGAAGTAGTAGGAGTTGCTATGGTAGTAGTTGCTACAACAGCCATAGTAGTTGTTGTATCTGTAGTAGTAGTAGTAGTAGTAGTAGTAGTAGTACTAGCAGATGCTGTAGCGGTAGTGGTAGTAGTAGCAGAAGCTGCTCTAGTACTAGTAGTAGTAGTAGTAGTAGTAGTAGTAATAGTAGTATTTGCAATAGTAGCAGCAGCAACAGTATTAACAATAGTAGTTGTAGCACTTGTAGTAGCTATAGTAGTAGTAGTAGTTGTTGTTGTTGTTGTAGCAGTAGTAGTAGTAGTAGTAGTATAGTAGTACTAGAAGTAGCAGTAGTAGCAATACTTGTAGTAGTTGTAGTTGCATCAATAGCAGTAGTAGTTGTTGTTGTAGTAGTTGTAGAAGTAATAGTAGTAGTAGTACTAGCAGCAGCAGTAGTAGTAGGAGCAGTAGTAGTAGCAGTAGTAGCAGTAGTTGTAGTAGTTGAATTAGTAGTAGTAGTAGTAGTAGAAGTAGCAATAGTTGTCGCAGTAGTAGTAGTAGTAGTAGTAGTAGTAGTAGTAGAACTACTAGTAGGGGTAGTTGTAGTAGTAGTAGAACTACTAGTAGGGGTAGTAGTAGTAGTACTAGTAGTAGTAGTAAAATAGTAGTAGTAGTAGCAGTAGTAGTAGCAATAGTTATAGTAGAAGTGGTGGCAGCACTAAAAGTTGTAATGGTAGTAGAGTATTAGTAGAAGTAGTATTAGTTGTAGTGGTATTACTTGAAGTAGTAGTATTAGTAGCAGAAGTAGGAGTAGTAGTAGCATTAGTAGTAGTAGTTGTTGTTGTTGCGGTGGTTGTCGTAGTAGGAGTAGTAGTGCAACAGTAGTAGCAATAGTTACAATAGTAGTAGTAGTAGTAGTAGTAGTAGTAGCAGCAGCAGCAGCAGCAGCAGCAGTAGTAGTAGTAGTAGTAGTAGAAGCAGTAGCTGTAGTAGTAGTGGTGGTGGTTGTAGTAAAAGTAGTAGCAACAGTAGTAGCAACATTAGTCATAGTAGTAGTAGTAGTAGTAGTAGTAGTACCCATTGTATTAGCAGTAATAATAGTAGTAGTGCCAGTAGTACTAGTAGTAGTAGTAGTTGGAGTAGTAGTAGGAGTAGTAGTAGTTATTGTAGCAGTAGCAATAGTAGTAGTAGGAGTAGCAGTTGCAATTGTAGAAGTTGAGGTAGTAGTAGCCACAGTAGTAGTAGGAGTATCATTAGTAAAAATAATAGTAGTTGTAATAGTTGTAGTAGCTGCAGTACTAGTAGTAGTAGTAGTAGTAGAGCAATTGTAGTAGCGGTAGTCGTAGAAGAAGCACTTGCATTAGTGGTAGTAGTAGTTGTTGTTGGAATAGTAGTAGAGCAATAGTAGCAGTTGCAGTAGTCATAGGAGTTGTAGTACTAGCAATAGCAGCAGTTGCAATAGTACTAATAGTAGCATTAGCAGTAGTAGTAGCAGTAGATATAGTAGTATTGGTAGTTGTTGTGCCAGCAGTAGCAGAAGCAGCAGCAGCAGCAGCAGTAGTATTAGTAGTAGAAGTAGCAGCAGCTGGAGTAGCAGTTGTTGTTGTAGTAGCTGTAGTAGTAGCAAATTTAGAAGTAGTAGTAGTATTAGTAAGAGTAGGAGAAAATGTTGTTGTTGTTGTTGTAGTAGTAGTAGTAGTAGTAGTAGTAGTATTAGTTTTAATTATAATAGTAGTTTTTCTTATTGTAGTAGAAGTAGCAGCCGTAGTAGTAGTAGCAATAGTTGTTATAGTAATCATAGCAGATGTAGTACTAGTGGCACTAGTAGCAGAGCCAGTAGTAGTAGCAGTAGTAGTAGGAGTAGGAGAAATAGTTGTAGCGACAGTTGTAGTTATAGTAGCAGTAGCAGTAGTAGTAGCAAGAGAAGTAGTACTAGTCGTCGTAGTAGTAGTAGTAGTAGAAGTAGTAGTAGTAGTAGTAGTAGTAGTTGTTGTTGTTATTGTTGTTGTTGTACTAGTAGTAGTAGTAGAAGTTACAACAGCAGTTGAGTACTAGCTGCGATCGTAGCAGCAACACTAGTAGTTGTTGTAGTAGTCGTAGTAGCATTCGGCGTAATAGTCGTAGCAGTAGTAGTATCAATAGTAGTAGCGGGAGCAGTAGTACTAGCGTAGTTGTAGTAGTAGTATTAGTAGTAGCAATACTATTAAAAGTACCAATAGTCATTGTAGCAACAACAGTTGTAGCAGTAATAGTAGTATTAGTGGTAGCAATAGTAGTACCAGAAGTAGTAGTAGTAGGATAAGTAGTAGTAGTAGCAGCAGTAGTGGTAGTTGTAGTTGTAGTATTAGTAGTAGTAGTAACAATAGTAGCAATAGCAGTAGTAGTAGGAGCAGCAGTGGTAGTAGTAACTTTATCAGTAGTAGCTGTAGTAGTTATAGTCATAGTAGCAGCAGCAGCAATAGTGGCAGTAGTATTTATAGTCATAGTTGAAGTAGGAGAACTAGTAGTAGCAGTGGCAGTAGTTGTAGTAGTAGTGGTAGTAGTGGTAATGGTAGTAATTATTGTAGTTGTAGCAGAAGTAGGAGTAGCCGTATTAGGAGTTGCAATAGTAGTTATAGTATCAGTAGTAGTAGTTGTAGCAATTGTAGTAGTCGTAGTAGTCTTGGTATTAGTAGCGGTAGTGGTGGTAGTAGCAGTAGCAGTAGTAGTAGTAGTAGTAGCAGAAGCAGTGAAAGGAGAAGTTGTATTTGATGCAGTAGCAATAGTAGTTGTAGAAGTAGTATTAGCAATAGAAGTACTACTTGTTGTAATGGTAGTAGCAGTAGAAGCCAAGGTTGTAGTAGTTGTAGTAGTAGAAATAGTAGTAGTAGTAATAAAAATTGTTGTAGTAGTTGTTATTGTTGCAATTGCAGTAGTTGTTGTAGTAGTAGTAGTAGTAGTAGTTGTAGTAGTAGTACTAGTAGTACTAGTAATAGTAGTAGTAGTTGTTGTTGTAGTAGTAGTTGCAATAGTAGCAAAAGTAGTGGTAGTAGTATAAGTAGTAGCAGTAGTAGTAGAAGTGGTAGTAGACGTACTATTCGTAGTAGTAGTAGTAGTGGTAGTAGCGGTAGCAGTAGTAGTAGCAGAAGTTGTGAAAGGAGATATTGTACTTGAAGCTATAGCAGTAGTAGTGGTAGAGGGAGTAGTAGTAGTAGCAGAAGAACTCGAAGTTGCAGCTCTGTCGTAGAAACAGTAGCAATCTAGTAGTTGTTGTTATAGTAGTAAGAGTAGTAGTCGTAGTTGTTGTGTTGTTGTAGTAGTAGTTGCCTAGTTGCAAAAAACTAGTTGTAGTAGTAGTAGTAGTAGCAACAGTCATAGAAGCTAAGAAGTAGTAGTAGGGTCGTAGTAGGTGCATAGTAGTGGCTATATTACTAATAGCAACAAACGTAGCCGCAGTTAGTCGTGCGATTGAAGTAGTTAGTAGCTTAGTAGTAGGCGTACCTCGTCAGCAGCTGTGCGTTGTAGTA
>RXID01016573.1:0-10000 GCA_005019695.1 Trichopus zeylanicus subsp. travancoricus
ACGGCTACTAAAATAGCTACTACTACTACTATAACTACTGCTACTATAGTTATTATTGTTGCTGATACTACTATAACTACTATAACTTCTCCTACGACTGCTACTTCTGCTACTACTATAGCTGCTACAACTACTACTACCTCTTCTACTACTATAGCCACTTCCACTCATACTTCTATGACTCCTGCTACTGCTATAACTATTATTAGTACTACTGCTAGTATTGCTACTACTTATACTACTACTACTACCACCACCACCACTTTCGCTCATACTACTGCTACTCCTACGAATGCTACTACTATTACTACTACTATTGATAGTACTACTACTACTACCATCACTATTACCACTACTACAATGACTACAATAATGACAACTACTACTACTATAATTACTACACCAACTACTATTGCTACCATTGCTACTGCTACTACTACCACTACTAATACTACTACTAATAATATTGTAATTACTAGTCCTATTATATTATAAATACCACTATAAATACTACTACTACTACTACTACAAATACTACTACTAGTAGCTGGAGTAGTAGTAGTCATAGTAGTAGTAGTAGAAGGAGTAGTAGCAGCAGTTGTCATAGTAGCAGTAGGAATTTTACCCATAGTAGAACTACTACTACTACTAGTAGTAGTAGTAGTAGTAGTAGTAGTAGTAGTAGTAGTAGTAGTAGTAGTAGTAGTAGTAGTAGCTATTGTAGTAGTAGCGAAAGTAGTAGTAGTAGTAGCAGCTATAGTAGCCATACGAGTAGCAATAGTTGTAGTAGTAGTAGAAATAGTAACAATAATTATAGCAACAGCTGCAGTAGTAGTTATTATTGTAGTAGAAGTTGTAGTAGCAGTAGTACTAGTAGTAGTAGTAGTCAGAGTAGTAATCATAGTAGGAGTAGTAGCTATTGTAGTAGTATTAGAAGTAGTTATACTAGTTGTGTAGTTGTAGTTGCAGTAGTAGAAGTAGTACTAGAGGTAGTTGTAGTAGTAATAGTTGCTATAGTAGTAGTAGTAATCATGGTAGTAGTAGTAGCAGGAGTAGTACTAGCAAGAGGAGGAGGAGGTGTACTAGTAGTA
This sequence comes from Trichopus zeylanicus subsp. travancoricus, assembly GCA_005019695.1. Classification (NCBI taxonomy): domain Eukaryota; kingdom Viridiplantae; phylum Streptophyta; class Magnoliopsida; order Dioscoreales; family Dioscoreaceae; genus Trichopus; species Trichopus zeylanicus. The sequence goes on from RXID01016573.1 coordinate 1,092, forward strand.
GTACTAGTTGTAGAAGTATAAGTAGAAGTTATAGTAGAAGTTGAAGTAGTTGTAGTAGTAGTTGTAGTAGAAGTAGTGGGAGTAGCAGTAGCAGTCGCTGAAGAAGAAGAAGAAGAAGAAGAAGTAGTAGTAGTAGTAGTAGTAGTAGTAGTCATAGTAGTAGTAATAGTAGTAGTAGTAGTAGTAGTAGAAGTAGTAGTAGTAGAAGTAGTAGTAGAAGTAGTAGTAGTAGTTGTTATTGTTATAGTAGTAGTGGTGGTGGTGGTGGTGGTGATAGTTGTAGTAATAATTGTAATTGTATAGTAGTAGCAGTAATAACAATAGTAGTGGTAGTTGTAGTAGGAGTAGTAATAGTAGTAGTAGTAGGATTAGGAGCAGAAGTGGTAGTCGTAGTCATAATAGTAGTAGTAGCAGTAGTAGTAGTTATTGTAATAGATGTAGTAGTGGTAGTAGTAGTAGCTGCAGTAGTAGTAGTAGTAGTAGTGGTAGTTGTAATAGTAGTAATAGTAGTCATTGTAGTAGTAGTAGCAAAAGTAGTAGTAGTTGTAGTTGTAGTCATAGTAGTAGTAATAGTAGTAGTAGTTGTTATAGTTGTAATAACAGCCTTCGCAACAAGGGCAGTAGTAGTAGTAGTAGGAGTAGAAGCAGTTATTGCAATACTAGTAGTAGTAGCAGTTGTGATAATAGCAGTAGTAGCCATGGTAGCAATAGTAGAAGTAATTTTAGTAGTTGGGGAAGCAGTAGTAGTAGCAATAGTAGTAGTAGTGTTGTAGAAGTAGTGTCAATAATAATAGTAGTTGTAGCGGCGAAAGTTGTCATAGAAGAAGCAGTTGTAGTAGTAACAGAAATTGAATTAACTATAGAAGTAGTAGTAGTAGTAGTACTAATATTAGTAGTAGTAATAATAGTAGTAGTAGTACTAAGAGGAGGAGGAGGAGTAGTAGTAGTAGTAGTAGTGGTAGTGGTAGTGGTAGTGGTAGTAGTAGTAGTAGTAGTAGTGGTAGTGGTAGTAGTAGTAGTAATAGTAGTAGTAGTAGTAGTAGTAATAGTAGTAAGTAGCAATAGTTGCAGTAATGGTAATTGTAGTACCAATATTAGTAGTAGTAGTAGTTATTGTTGTTGTTGTTGTAGAAGTATAATTAGTAGCAGTAGTAGTAGCAATAGTAATAATTATAATAGTCGTAGTAATGGTTGTTGTTGCTATTGTTCTATTTGTGGTAGTAGTAGCAGTAGAAGTAATAATAATAATAGCTATAGTCGTAGTAGCAGTTGTAGTAGTAGTAGTAGCCATAGTAGTAAGAGCAATAGAAGCAGTAGTAGTACCAATAACAGCACCAAGCATTATAGTAGCAGTTATGGTAGTAGCACGAGTAGTAGAAGCAATAATAGTATCTGCTGTAGCAGCGGTAGTAGTAGAAGTAGTAGCAGTAGTGCTAGCAGTAGTGCAGTAGTAGTAGTTGGGGTATTTGTAGTAGCAGCAACAACAAGAGTCATAGTAGCAGTAACAAAAGCAAAAGTAGGAGTAGTTGTTGTAATAGTTGTAGTAGTAGTAACGGTATTAGAAGTAGTAGTAAGCAGTAGTAGCTATAGTAATAGTTGTAGTAGTAGTAGTAGTCGTACTTATAGTAGTACTAGTAATAGTAATTGTAATGGTAGTAGTAGTAGTGGTAGTAGTAGTTGTTGTTATTGTTGTTGTTGTAGTAGTATTAGTAGTTGTTATTGTTGTAGTAGTAGTAGTAGTAGTATCAGCATTAATAGTAGTAGTAGTAGAAGTTTTAATAGTAATCATAGTTGTAGTAGTAGTAGTAGCCGCAACTGCAGCAATAACAACATTAGTAGTAGTATTAGTCATTGTAGTAGTAGCAATAGTAATAGGATTAGCATTTACAGCAATAGCAGTGGTGGTAGTAGGAGTTGTTGTAGTAGTAGCATTAGTTGCAGAAGTGGTAGGAATAGTAGCTGCAATAGTATTAGGAGTAGCAGTAGGAGTACTAGTAGTAGCAGTAGTAGTAGCAACAGTAGTAGTAAAAGCAGTAATTATAGTAGCTGGGGTAGTAGTAGTAGTAGCAACAGCAGTAGCAGCAGCAGTAGTATTGGAAGAAGTTATACTAGTAGTAGTAGTAGTAGCAGAAGCAGTAGTACTTGTACCAGTAGTAGTATTAGCAGATATAGTAGCTGTAGTACTAGTAGTTGTAATAGTTATGGAAGTGATAGCAGTAGTAGAAGTAGCAGCAGTAGAACTACTACTAGTAGTATTTGAAGCAATAGAAGTAGTAGCTGCTTTAATACTAGTAGCAATAGTAGTAGTAGCAGAAGATGTCATAAGAGTAGTAGTTGTAGCAACAACAACAACAACAGTATTAGCAGTAGCAGCAGCAGCAGCAGTAGTAGTAATGGTAGAAGTACTAGTTGTTGTTGTAGTAGTAATAGTAGTAGCAATAGTAGTTGTTGTAGTATAAGTAGTAGTAGTAGTAGTTGTAGTAGTAGTGGTAGTAGCAATCATTGTAGTAGTAGTAGCAGGACTAGTAGTAGTAGTTGCGGGAGTAGCAATAGTAGTAGTAGTAGCAGTAGTTGTAGTTGTAATAGCAGTAGTTGTAGCAAGGGCCGTAGTATTAGTAGTAGTAGTATCAGTAGTTGTAATAGTAGCAATAGTAGTAGTAGCAGTAGTAGCAATAGTAGAAGTAGTTGTTATTTTAGTAGTTGTGGTATTAGTAGTAGTAGTAGTAGTTGCAAGAGTAGTAGTAGTGGCAGTACAAGTAGCGTCAACAAAAATGTTAGTTGTAGGGGCGGTAGTTGTCATATTAGAAGTAGTAACAGTGGTAACAGCAGGAGAATTAACTATAGAAGTAGTAGTAGCAATAGTACTAGTAATAGTAATAGTAATAATAGTAGTAATACTAGTACAAATAGTTGTAGTAGTAATAGTAGTAGTAGTAGTGCTAGTAGCACTAGTATTAGTAGTAGTAAGTAGTAATAGTTATAGAAGTAGTAGTAGTAGAGGTAGTTGTTGTAGTTGTTGCAGTAGTACTAGTAGTAGTAGTAATAGTAATAATAATAATAATAGTCGTAGTTGTTGTTGTTGTTGTAGTAGTATTGGTTGTGGTAGTAGTAGTAGCAGTTGCAGTCTTGGCACTAGTCATAGTGGTAAGAGTAGTAGAAGCGGTAGTAGTAGTAGTTGTAGTAGCAAGCATTGTAGTAGTATTAGTTGTAGTAGTACTAGTACTAGTAGTAATAGTTGTATTTTATATAGCAGCAGTAGTTGTAGTAGCAGTTATAGCAGTAGTGGTAGTAGGAGTAGTAATAGCAGCAGATGCAGTAGTAGCGGTATTTGTAGTAGTAGCAACAATAATAGTCGTAGTAGCAACAGTAGTTGGGATCGTAGTAGCAGTAAAAGTTTGAGTAGTAGTACTAACAGTAGTACTAGTAGTAGGAGAAGTAGAGTACTAGTAGTAGGAAAAGCAGCGGTAGTAGTAGTTGTAGTAGTAGTAGTAGTTATTGTTGTACTAGTAGTAGTAGCAGTATTAGTAGCAAGAGCAGCAGCAGTAGCAAGAGCAGCAGCAGTAGCAGTAGTTGTAGCAGCAGCAACAACGACAGTAGTAGTAGTAGTAGTAGCAGCAGTAGTAGCAGTAGTAGTGTTTGTAGAAGTAACAGTGGTAGTAGCAGTAGTAGTTGTAGTAGTAGCATTAGTTGCAGTAGTAGTAGTAGTAATAGTAGTAGTGGCAGTAGTAGTAGCAGCAGTAGCAGCAATAGTCGTATTAGTATTAGTAATATTAGTAGTAGTAGTAGTAGTAGTAGTAGCAGTAGTAGTCATACTTGTAGTAGCATTAGCAGATGTAGTAGAAGTAGTACTAGTTGTTGTACTACTTGTAGAAGTAGTAGTAGTAGTAGTAGTAGTAGTAGTAGTAGTAGTAGCTTTAATACTAGTAGCAATAATAGTAGTAGTAGGAGAAGTCGTTAGAGTAGTAGTTGAACTAGCAGCTGCAGCAATAATAATAGTAGCAGCGGCGGTGGCGACAGCAGTCGTAGTACTAGTGGTGGTGGTGGTAGTAGTAGTAGTAGTAGTAATTATTGTTGTAGTTGTAGTAGCAGCAATAGTAGTAGCAATAGTAGCAATAGTAGCAGTTGTAATTGTAGTAGTAGCAGTTGCAATAGTAGTAGGGGGAATAGTAGGACTAGTAGTAGCAACAGTAGTAGAAGTACTAGTAGGAGTTGTTGTAGTAGTAGAAGCAATAGTAGTTGTAGTAGAAGTAGTAGTAGTGGTAGTAGCAGTAGTATTAGCAGTAGCAATAGTATTACTAGTAACTTTAAGAGTAGTTGGAGTTTTAGTAGTATTAGTAGTCATAGTAGTAGTTGTAAGTAGTTGTAGGAGTATCATAGTAGCATAGTAGTAGGAGGATAGTGTAGTACTAGCAGTAGTACTGATAGTTACTACAGAAGTGGCAGTAGTAGTAATAGTAGGTATAGTAGTGGTAGTAGTACTAGTAGCGTTATAGTAGTAGTAGGAGATGTAGCAGTATTAGGAGTAGTTGTTGTTGCAATAGTAGTAGTAGTCATAGTAATAGTAGGAGAAGTAGTACTTGTAGCTGTAGTTGTAGACATAGTAATAGTAGTAGTAGTAGTAGTAGGCGTGGTAGTAGTAGTAGTAGCAGCAGTAGTAGTCATACTTGTAGTAGGAGTAGTAGTAATAGTCATAGTTTTAGTAGTAGTTTTGGGGTAATAGTAGTTGTAGTAGTAGGAGTACAACTAGTAATAGTAGCAGTAGTAGTAGCAATAATAGTCGCTGTAGTTGTAGTAAGAGTACTACTAGGCATAGCAGGAGAAACAAAAGTAGTAGCACCAACTATTATCGTAGTAGCAGCAGCAATAGTAGTAGCAGTTGCAGTACTAGTAGCAGCAGCAGTAGTTATTGTAGTAGTAGTAGTAGTAGCAGTAGTAGTCGTCGCAGTAGTAGCAGTTATAGTAGTAGCAGTACCAATAGTAGTAGTAGTAGGCAGTAACCGTAGTAGGAACATTAGAAGTGGTTGTACTAATTGTCTTAGCAGTAGTAGTAGAGTAGTAGAAGTAGTAAAGTAGTAGAAGTAGTAGTAGTAGTGGTTGTAGCAATAGTAGTATTAGCAGTAGTAGTTGTTGTTGTAGTAGTAATAGTTGTAATAGTCGTTGTTGTAGTAGTAGTAATAGTGGTGGTATTAGTTGATATAGTAGTAGTAGTAATAATAGAAGTAGTAGTAGTAGTAGCAGGGCTACTGGTAGTAGTTGTAGTTGTTGTAGTAGTAGCAGTAGTAGTTGATTTTGTAGTAGTCTTAGTGGTAGTAATAGTCGCGGTCGTAGCAGTAGTAATAGTAGCAGTAGTATTCGTAATAGGAGAGGTTATCAGTGTTGTGGTAGTAGTAATAACAGGAATAACAACAACTGTAGCAGTAGTTGTGCTAATAGTAGTAGTAGTATTTGCAACTGTAGTAATAGGATTTGTAGAAGTGGTAGCAGCAGGAGTATTTGTAGTAGCAGTAATAGTAGTAGTAATATTTGTAGTAGCAGTAGTAGTAGTAGCTATAGTTGTGGCAATAGCAATAGTTACAGAAGTATTAGTAGCAGTAGTAGTAGCAGCAGTAGCTGTAGGAGTTGTTGTAGTAGTAGTAGTAATAGTAGTAGTAGCTATAGTAGCAGTAGTAATAGTAGTAGCTGCAGTAGCTGCAGGGGCAATAGTAGTAGTAGTAGTACTAGTAGCAGCAGCAATAGTAGTAGTAGTAGTAGTAGTAGGTGTAGTTGTAGTAGTTGTATTAGTAGCAGTAGTAGTATTAGTAGTAGTAATTGTAGTAGTTGTTGGAGTAGTAGTAGCGCTAGCAGTAGTTATTGTAGTAGTAGTGTACTATTAGCAGCAGCAGTAGTAGTAGTAATAGTAGAAATCGCAGTGGTAGCATCAGTTGGAGCAGTAGTATTAGTACAAGTAGTACTAGTAGTTATAGTAGCAGTAGTAGCATTAGTAGCAGTAGTAAAATCAGTGGTAGTAGCTATAGTTGTACTAGTAGTAATAACCGTAGTACTAATAGCTCAAGTGGCTGTAGTAGTAGTGATAGTAGCAATAGTAGTAGTAATAATAGTAGTAATAGTAGTAGTTTGAGTAGTAGATGTAGTAGTAGTAGTAGTAGTAGTCATAGTAGAAATAGTAGTTGTAGCAATAGTAGCAACAGTAGCAGTAATAGTAGTAGTAGCAGTAGTGGTGGTAGTAGTAGTAGTAGTAGTAGTAGTATTTGTAGTAATAGGTGTAGTAGTAATAATACTAGTTGTAGCAATAGTAGTTGTAGTGCTAGCAGTAGTAGTAGCAGTAGTAGTAGTAGTAGTAATAGTAGTACTAGTAGTATTTGTAGTAATATTAGTTAAGAGTAGAAGTAGTTGTTTTAATAGTAGGTGTAGTAGCAGTATTAGTAGTAGTAGTGGTAGTAGTGGTAATAGAAGTAGTTGTTGTTGTTGTCATAGTAGTAATAGAAGGAGTAGTTGTAGCAGTAGTAGGAGTTGCAGCCGTGGCCGCAACAACAACATTAGTTGTTGTAGTAGTAGTTGTAGTCACGATAGTAGCAGTACTAGTAGTTCTAGTAGTGCTAGTACTAGATGTAGTTGTAGTAGTAGTTCTAGTAGTAGCCATACATGTAGTAGTGGTAGTGGTAGTAGTACTAGTAGAAGTTCTTGTAAAAGGACTTGGTGTTGGAGCAGGGACAATAGTAGAAGCTGTGGTAGTCACTATAGTAGTAGTAGTAGTAGTATTCATACTAGTAGTAAGAGTAGCAGGAGTAAAATTGGAAGTAGTAGTTGCAGTAGCAGCAATACTAGAACTAGTAGCAGTAGTAGTAATAGCAGTAGTGCAAGTAGCAGCTATGACAGTAGCAATAATAGTAGTAATAATAGTAGTAATAGCAGTAGTCGGAGTAGTAGATGTAGTAGTAGTAGTAGTAATGTAGTAATAAGTGTTGTAGTAGTAGTACTTGCAGTCTAAGTAGTAGTAGCTATAGTAGTAGTTGTAGTAATAGTGGTAGTAGTTGTTGCAGTAGCAGTAGTAGTAGTAGTAGCAGTAGTAGTTGTGGCAGTAGTAATAAAAGTAATATAAGTACTATTTGTTGTACTAGTGGTTGCAGTAGAAGTAGTAGTAGTTGGAGTAGTTGTTGTTGTTGTAGTAGGTGTAGGAGTGCAGTAGTATCAAAAAGAGTAGAAGTAGTAGTTGTAGGAGTAGTTGTAGTAGTAGGAGTTGTAGTAGTAGTAGTTGTAGTATTGGTAGTAGTAGTATTCGAAGTACTAGTATTACTACTAATACTTTGACTGCTACTACTACCACTACTACTACTACTACTAGTAGGAGTAGTAGTGGTAGCTGTTGTAGTAGAAGTAGTTGTAGTAGTAGTGTAGTAGTAGTTGCAATAGTAGTTGTAGTAAAGGTACTAGTAGGTAGTAGTAGTAGCAGTCCTGGCAGTTGTAGTAGTAGCAGAAGTAGTAGTAGTATTTGTCATTGAAGCAGTTGTAGCATGAGTAGTAGTAGTAGTAGCAGTAGTAGTAGTAGCAGTAGTGGCAATGTCATAAGTGATAGTGGTAGTAGTAGTTGTAGTAACAGTAGCAGAGGCAGTAGTAGCAATCGTAGCAGAAATAGTAGTAGTAGTATTAGTAGTAGTAGTAATACTACTAGTACTTGTAGTAGTAGCAATACTAGTAGTAGTAGTAGTACTAGTAGTAGTAGTAGTAATAGTATTAGTAGTAGTAGTAGTAATAGTACTTGTAGTAGCAAGAGTAGCAGTAGTAGTTGTTGTCATAGGAGAAGGAGGAGGAGTAGCAGCTGTAGTAGTACTAGTAGTTTTAGTAGTAACAGTAGAAGTATTTGTTGTAGTAGTAGTTCTTGTAGTACTACTACTACTTGTAGTAGTAGTAGTAGTAAAAGTAGTAGCAGTAGTAGTACTATTTAAAGAACAAGTAGTAGTAGTAGTAGTAGTAGTTATAGTAGAAGTAATGGTAGTTGTAGTTGTAGTAGTAGTACTAGAAGTAGGAGTAGTACTAGTAGTAGCAGGGGTTACAGTCGTAGCAGCAACAACAACAGTAGTAGTTGTAGTTGTAGTAGTAGTAGAAGTACTGGAAGTACTAGTAGTTGTAGCTGTAGTAGTAGCAATAGTAGCAGTAGTAATAGTAGAACTAGTAGCGGTAGTAGTAGTAGTAATAGAAGTAGTAGTAGAAGAAGCAGTAGTAGTAGTGGTGTGAGTCATAGTAGTAATAGCATTAGTTGTAGTAGTAGTAGTCAGAGGAGCAGTAAAAGTAGCAGCAGTAGTAGCTACAGTAATAGTAGTAGTCGTCGTAGCAATAGTAGAAGTGGCAGCAGTATCAGTAGCAGCAGCAATAGTAGCAGTAGTAGTAGTAGCAATAGGAGTAGTAAAAGTAGTAGCAATAGTTGCAGTAGCAACAACAAAAGTAGCAGCAGTAGTAGTAGGGGTAGTAGTAGTAGTTGTTGTTGTTGTTATTGTTGTTGTAGTAGTAGTAGTATTAGCAGTAGTAGCAGCAATAGTAGCAATAGTAGTCATGTAGTAGCAGTATTAATAGTAGTCGCATATTTGTCATAGTAGCATATTAGTAGTTGTACCAGTAGTAGTAGTAGTACTAGTAGTAGTAGTACCAGTAGTAGTAGTACTAATAGTAGTAGTAGTAGTAGTAGTAGTAGTAGTAGTAGTAGTAGTAGTAGTAGTAGTAGTAGTAGTAGTAGTAGTAGTGAAATTAGTAGTTGTAGTAGTTTTTGTTGTTGTTGTTGTTGTAGAAGTAGTTGTAGTTGTAGTTGTTGTAGTTGTAGTAGAAGTAGTAGAAGTAGTAGTAGTAGCAGTGGTAGTAGTAGTAGTTATAGTAGTGGTAGTAGTAGTAGCAGCAGCAATAGCTGATGCAGCAGTAGT
>RXID01016574.1:0-42958 GCA_005019695.1 Trichopus zeylanicus subsp. travancoricus
TCTCCCTCCCTCCTACATCCGTTCCCTCCCATTCCCTCCCGTTCCCTCCCTCTCCCTCTTCTATCTCCTGCACCCTCTCACTCTCCCCTCCCTCACTCTCTCTCCCACCTCCCCGCGGCCTCCCACTCCTTCCCTACCTCTCCCTCTCCCCCCTTCTCTTCCCTCCCTCCCTCCTTCCTTCCCGCTCCCTCCCTCTCCCTCTCCCACTTCCACTCCTGCTCCCTCCCCCTCTACCTCCCTCCCGCTCCCGCTCCCTCCATCCCTCTCTCGCTCCCTCTCCCTCCCACTCCCCCTTCCATGCCTCCCTCCCTCCGTCCCTCCTCCCCCCTCCCCCCACCCAAAAGGGGAAAAAAAGGGTACTGCCACCATCATAGTAAACCAGCAACTAAATTTTAATATGCTCAATTCATTAGTAGAACTGCATACATTCCTCTCTAGCTACATACAAATCCAGCTAAGTAATATGCAAGAAAACATTCACCACAATGATTGTGACTCAAGGAGTCTGAACTGCTTTTAAATGTTGATGATCATTTTATTCATTCATTTATCATGAAAGATTATGAAAAGAGAGATCTTTTTTATCATGCAAAGTAAGATTTTTTTAAAAAACTTTCACAGAAATTATCAAAGAATATAATATCAACAAGAGATTATCCATCCATAACAATCAGATAAAGCAATAGAAATTATGCTGCTGAAAGATTCTAATCATAGATAGAAGACAAGATGCAACGCACTTGCTCATCCCCGAGGGATGAATGAAAGGCGATTGCAGTTATAGATGACAAGTTACAAGTGGCTTGTTCATCATTGAGGGGCAATCAAGAAAGATGAAACTGAAATACATCAGTGACCACCATAGACAAAATTAAATGGCCTACCAAGGAGGCACATTTGTGAGAACACTAAATGACGAGATCCCAATAGACGATTATGAACAAAAAGATAACATACTGATAGCTTTCTCGGATTGAGCCCACAATGATAAACAAGCTTTGCATCTTTAGCTAGTTCCATGAAGACTTGCTGCAAGAAGAAATGATATAACTGTTTTGCCCATGCTGGACTTCCAAATAACAATAAGCAGTCAAAAATCAGCAATCATAACTATTTGAAAGAAATAGTAAAAACAAAGCACAGGTGTTCTGCCATTGTATTTTTTGTACAAGCAAATGGTAGAACAAATATGTTTCCTTTCTCAGTTTCATTTCTTTTACAAAACAAACTAGCATCCAAAAACACCAAACTCAGCAACTTATAGCAAGGTGCAATGCGCAAGATGACATTCGCTTTCTCAGCTCAGAAGTTCATAATACTGACAAACCTCTTGTTGTGCAGGAGAAAGGGGGACCTTTCAAGGCTTTTGCTATCAAATCCCCGAATGCAACTCCACCACTAGTGTCAGCACAAATCCCATAATCAATGAAGACTTGCTGCAAGAAGCAAGGATATAACTATTTTGCCCATGCTGGACTTCCAAATAACAATGAGCAGTCAAAAATCAGCGATCACAACTATTTGACAGAAATAGTAAAAGCAAAGCACAGGATTTCTGCCATTGTATTTTCTGTACAAGAAAATGGTAGAACAAATATGTTTCCTTTCTCAGTTTCATTTCTTTTACAAAACAAACTAGCATTGAAAAACACCAAACTCAGCAACTTATAGCAAGGTGCAATGCACAAGATGACATTCGCTTTTTCAGCTCAGAAGTTCATAATACTGACAAACCTCTTGCTGTGCAGGAGCAAGGGGGCCTCTCAAGGCTTTTGCTATCAAATCCCTGAATGCAACTCCACCACTAGTGTCAGCACACATCCCATAATCAATGAAGACTTGCTGCAAGAAGCAAGGATATAACTGTTTTGCCCATGCTGGACTTCCAAATAATAATAAGCAGTCAAAAATCAGCGATCACAACTATTTGAAAGAAATAGTAAAAGCATAGCACACAAGTTTTGCCATTGTATTTTCTGTACAAGCAAATGGTAGAACAAATATGTTTCCTTTCCCAGTTTCATTTCTTTTACAAAAAAAACTAGCATCCAAAAGCACCAAACTCAGCAACTTATAACAAGGTGCAATGCACAAGATGACATTCGCTTTTTCAGCTCAGAAGTTCATAATACTGGCAAACCTGTTGCAGTGCAGGAGCAAGGGGGACTTTCAAGGCTTTTGCTATCAAATCCCCGAATGCAGCTCCACCACTAGTGTTAGCACAAATCCCATAATCAATGAAGACTTGCTGCAAGAAGCAAGGATATAACTGTTTTGCCCATGCTGGACTTCCAAATAACGATAAGTAGTCAAAAAATCAGTGATCAGAACTATTTGAAAGAAATAGTAAAAGCAAAGCACAAGATTTCTGCCATTGTATTTTCTGTACAAGCAAATGGTAGAACAAATATGTTTCCTTTCTCAGTTTCATTTCTTTTACAAAACAAACTAGCATCCAAAAACACCAAACTCAGCAACATATAGCAAGGCGCAATGCACAAGATGACATTCGCCTTTTCAGCTCAGAAGTTCATAATACTGACAAACCTCTTGTTGTGCAGGAGCAGGGGGTCTTTCAAGGCTTTTGCTATCAAATCCCTGAATGCAGCTCCATCACTAGTGTCAGCACACATCCCATAATCAATGAAGACTTGCTGCAAGAAGCAAGGATATAACTATTTTGCCCATGCTGGACTTCCAAATAACAATAAGCAGTCAAAAATCAGCGATCACAACTATTTGAAAGAAATAGTAAAAACAAAGCACAGGAGTTCTGCCATTGTATTTTCTGTACAAGCAAATGGTAGAACAAATATGTTTCCTTTCTCAATTTCATTTCTTTTACAAAACAAACTAGCATCCAAAAACACCAAACTCGACAACTTATAGCAAGGCGCAATGCACAAGATGACATTCGCTTTTTCAGCTCAGAAGTTCATAATACTGACAAACCTCTTGTTGTGCAGGAGCAAGGGGGCCTCTCAAGGCTTTTGCTATCAAATCCCCGAATGCAGCTCCACCACTAGTGTCAGCACACATCCCATAATCAATGAAGACTTGCTGCAAGAAGCAAGGATATAACTGTTTTGCCCATGCTGGACTTCCAAATAACAATGAGCAGTCAAAAATCAACGATCACAACTATTTGAAAGAAATAGTAAAAGCATAGCACACGTGTTTTGCCATTGTATTTTCTGTACAAGCAAATGGTAGAACAAATATGTTTCCTTTCTCAATTTCATTTCTTTTACAAAACAAACTAGCGTCCAAAAACACCAAACTCAGCAACTTATAGCATGGCGCAATGCACAAGATGACATTCGCTTTTTCAGCTCAGAAGTTCATAATACTGACAAACCTCTTGTTGTGCAGGAGCAAGGGGGCCTTTCAAGGCTTTTGCTATCAAATCCCTGAATGTAGCTCCACCACTAGTGTCAGCACACATCCCATAATCAATGAAGACTTGCTGCAAGAAGCAAGGATATAACTGTTGCCGATGCTGGACTTCCAAATAACAATAAGCAGTCAAAAATCAGCGATCACAACTATTTGAAAGAAATAGTAAAAGCATAGCACACGTGTTTTGCCATTGTATTTTCTGTACAAGCAAATGGTAGAACAAATATGTTTCCTTTCTCAGTTTCATTTCTTTTACAAAACAAACTAGCATCCAAAAATACCAAACTAAGCAACTTATAGCAAGGTGCAATGCACAATATGACATTCGCTTTTTCAGCTCAGAAGTTCATAATACTGACAAACCTCTTGTTGTGCAGGAGCAAGGGGGCCTTTCAAAGCTTTTGCTATCAAATCCCTGAATGCAGCTCCACCGCTAGTGTCAGCACACATCCCATAGTCCCATAATAACTCATGGGTGTTTTCAGGATTGAGCCACACAAGCTGCAAGAGCCTCAGAATAAGCTCAATGCATGGATGAGATTCATATTAATCTAATAATGAGTGAACATCAGACCTCTCCATCTAGAACTGGAAGCCTTGGAGGCATAGGCCTCATCCATTGAGGACCCAATCCTTCGAATGACAAATTTTGCAACAATCCCATGATAGCAGCATCTCTATCCCCATCTCCAATCCTTGGCTTCGTGCTAGGAGGAAAAGTTCTCGGTCTGAAATAAAAATAACAAAATTAGATCCAAAACAATACAAAGTAGAGTGATCAGTATTTATATTGTACAAATTATTCTTTGACCAACTTGATTTACAGCCATGAGGTATATCCGGATCTGGTATTACATTTTGAAGAGAAGCAGATGTGAGCAAGCAATTATAGGGCTCGGGCTACAATTTCTCAGGGAATTGTTTCCCAAACTGTACATGTGGCATGAGAATCTGAACAAGCAAATTAAGACTGTCAAGAAAAGATGAAGTAAAATACAAATAACGTCACGGTGGAAAAAAAACTACAAATGACTTCACTGAAGATGCTAGAAAGTAGACAAACAAGCTTGCAAGACTAATCAAAATCCATACGCTCAAAATCAAAAGTTAAATAGCTAATTAAAACATAAATCTGAATCTACAAAATCAGGAAGAATATAAAAAAGAGTGCGAAGAGCATCGCAAGTCCCAAGCCTTCAGAAAGGGAAAAAATGATAAATAACAAAACATTAGAGAGTATAGAAGTAAAGTTCCACCAGCATTAACGAGATACAAGCCAAAATTAACATAATTATACTGTGCACTAAAGAGCAATAAAATAAACTATGGTGAACACTAAAGACTGTTTTCTGGAAACTGGAAAATGATTTTCCAACATCATCCAAACCAAGGGATTGCAGACATAATACAAGTATGGTAAGTTGGATTTTACTTGGTAGTCAGTCCAACACAACCTGTTCAATATTCAAAAGATTGAGCCAATCTCAAGTAACTTCTATGAACAAGAGTAACTCATTCTACATATCCAATCAGATAAAAAAGAATCAGCAATTCTGCACAGTTCTGTCATACATTCAATTGAACTATTGACTCAGATAGTTTCAGATCAATACTTAACATTCGTCTAACGTACCATAAACACCTACTCCAATCAAACCTAGTTGATACGGCTGTAAGTCAAGTTTGATGACATAACATTACAATAGCATTTTACCTCAACTTGAAAATCTAACAATGGGTCTTAACTTATCCTCCAAACAACCAACCTTGCTGCAAAGACAATCCCAATCAGAATTTTATCAAAAAGAACAATCCAGCAAGACACAAAGATCCAGCTAAAATCGCTAAGAGAAACAAAAACAGGCGAACCTCACCTCTTGTTGATGGCGCACGGATACAGTGGCGCGCCCACAAAGTTCTTGATATCCCTCAGCGCCCGCCGGTTTTCCGTTCCCCATCTCCATCCCAAACTTCACGCCCTCCATCAGAAGATATTCAGACAAACAATCACCGATCTCAGAAAACAGAACCCAAAACACCAAAATCTTCACCAAATGCACGAAATTTACCTCGCACGCCGGCCGATGTTGTCATCCCTCTACAATTCTTGTTGCCGTTCTCCATCCCCCCTCTCCCTGCACCAAAAATTTCAAAACCAAGATCACATCTTTTTCGGCCCACCAAGCAGATCCGAGAAAAACCAACGACAAAACCGATCAAAACCTTCAAACACCGAACGAGAAGAAGAAACCCCTCAGCTTGTAGAGGGGCCTCTCTCTATGCGAGAGGGCAAGAAGGAAAACGAGGAGAAGAAGAGAAAAATCTGCAGAGAAGCAGGGGAACAAGGGCAAGAATAACGGATTTATGTCCTCGAAAGGGCTAGGGTCCAGACAGAGGGAGAGAGCGCGCAACGGCCAGTGGATCACAGCCGTTGGATCTGGGAATGGGTCTTAACGGCTAGTGCCCGGGGCCATGTCCTTTTCTCATCTCTCTCTTCATGAGTCTTTTGGACAGCACGGATAGTAAAATGCTATGACTCAAGATTGTCTCGGAGTTGGAGAGATACTCGGTATTTGACAGATATACAGGTCATGTACAGATGGGTCTAGACCCAAAGTCCGATCCAACTCAAAAACAATAGACTTTGGACCGCGTACAGGCTAGCTAAATATATTTCGAACAGTCCATTTACGGTTTCAATCACCATCATTGATGAAAACATGAATACACTTAAATAAAATCACTTATTTCTAAAAAATTATTTATTTTATGTCATAATTTTTTCAAAAAATTACCTTAATTAAAACATTAAAAAAAATTTATTTTGATTTAATTTTATCAATTAAATTAATATTAAATATTAATTATTTTCATTCGATTTTATTTCAAACAATTATTTTCTAATTATTAGATAATCAATTTGACAAAATTATATTTTAAATTTTTTATTTCATAAAATTGAACAATCAATCTTTCATAAAAATTGAAGTAAAATAATTTATTTTTTATATTTATTTATGAGTAGAGTTTTTTTATGAAAGATCGATTATTCGATTTTATAAAACTAAAATTCAAAATCCAATTTTGTCAAACTAGTTGTTCGATAATTAGAAAATGATTATCCGAAATAAAATCAAATGAAAATAATTTGATATTTTATATTAATTTAATTGATAAAATTAAACTTAAATAAAATATTTTTAATAATTTAATTGGGGTGATTTTTTATAAATTTATGTTATATGGCGCGTGATTTTTTGTACAGTAATTTTTCACAAATTCACAATAAAGTAAACGATTATTTACTAAAAATTATAAAATTAAAGAGAGAATGTTACAAGGGTTAAACCTAAAATATCCCTCTGTGAACTGATATCAATGTGGGTTTCGGATTGAAAGACCAAGCTCTACGAAAATAAAAAAGGACGATGAGATGTTGCTGAGGAGCTTCTCGACATAGACCCTGGGCTCCCTCTTCCCGGAGAGCCCCAACAACAACCCCCTCCACCACCACCACGCCCCTCCTTCCCTCTCCTACCACCTCTCTTCGTCGCAGCTCCCCGACTCCTCAGCAATAACTTGAGAAAGTTGATTACGCCCTTCGTGTAACCCATAAGAGGATATGTGGAAGCCCTTGTACACAGGCTTCTCAGGCAATGATATTATTGGATCAACCCTTGTTTCCAACGCATTGGTTTATTCTACAAGGCAACCACAAGCATCTTTGTCTCGTAGATTAAAGCAAATAAGCGTCAAAGATCATGTTCCCTCGTTTCTACGATTCTTCTTGTGATATAGGGAAATCAAGATCCAGTATAATATAATTTATGTTTGCCCTGAGATAGTATTAAGGATGAAGTTAATCCTTTTGTTTGATTCCTGCTCTGAATTAGGTTGGTTTTTTTACTATTTTGATATTCCTCTGATGGCACTAACTACTACAACAACCATTCCTATTCATGAAGACATTATTAAATCATTGCATATGCCAAAGAAAACAAAGACAATATTGACTTCTTTCTTCTAACCAAATCTTCAATTTTTTGTGTGTTATTCTTTTTCTTAATAGCTTGAAAATGTCATTTGAGTTAAAACACGCATGCATGTTTTTTTATACATTGCATCTTATATCTTTTGTTTTCTCAAATTTCATTGATGCAATGAATAGGTAATTCTAGGTGGCTTTAGACTGCTATTTTGCTCTCTTACCAACTTGTTTCCATGTTTTTTTGTAGGTGAAACATAACAAGACATATCATCATACGTTTCAGCTATTTTGATCATTTTGACCGAAACCATTGTCGTTTCAGTTTTGGCTAAAATATTTTGATTTCTAAATCTCCCAAAATTTTTTATTAGATCATCTATCAGCTAGTGCTTATATTAAGTATAAATTGCTGATGAAACTTAGTTATCCAGGTAATAAGTGGAGGCTTGAAGACTTATTGATCTGAAGATGGTGATAACTATATACAATAGGAAAAGACAAAACCACAAGTAAACCTCTAAAAGTAGAGATAACTTCAAAAAAGAACACCAAACAGAAACCCACACTGATTATTTATATTTGTTAGTAAGCATAGCAATTCTACAAAATGGTGGGAGTTTGAACTCAAGAACGAACTCACTCATGTCCAATCCAAGAGCTAAAGCCAGACAGCTCAATGGGTTAAGTTGCTGAACCATTTCCATATTTGGTGAGATCCATTAAAAAGGATCAACAAGAACTCCCCTTTGCAGCAAAAGAGGGTGCCCGTGGCAAAGCGAAGGAGCCTTGCATGCTATTGAGGAGTGAATCCAGGGTCTCTTCCGACTCCTAATACAGCTCCTTGATTCATTTGTAATACATAAATGGGAAAATGAACTCTTAGATTTATATTTGACTTCAACGCAAAAAGGAGGGTGGGGATTGGGGGGTGGGGCAATGAAATTGTCTAAACCTTTCCTTGTTATTTTCGTTAGGTTCAAGTTTAATAGGAACAATATTCTACGACTAACAACTCATTTATTTTCAAATCGATTGATTTACTATCTATTATTTGATTTACTAATCCTTTATATTGGAATAAGTCAATAGTCAAATGTTTTGGCAATTCTTCATGGGGGGGCGATTTAATAGAATTTTGAATCAGAGCTTTCGATCTTTGTTTATTCTTCCTAGTAATAATATCTCTTGGGTTGCAATGATAACTTGGTATATCCACTATACGATTATTAACTAAAATATGTCTATGATTAACTAATTTCTTGGCTCCAGGAATAGTCAACGCCATACCCAATTGAAAAAGGATGTTATCTAAACGCATCTCAAGTAGTTGTAATAAAACTTGACCTGTTGACCCTTTGGCTTTTCATGTACATATCTAAGTAATTGTCATTCTATCAGACCATAATGAAAATGCAATTTCTATTTTTCTTCAAGACGAATATGATATTGTGATTTTTCCTAGAACACGATTGGTTTTTAAGATCACTTCCAGATCTAGGCTTTTTACTAGTTAGTCCTGGTAAAGCCCCCAGAAAGCATATTTTTTTGAAACGAGGTCCTCAATAATGAGACATAAAAAAAGGACTCCTTTTTATTTTATTGACATTTCATTTCTTTTGGAGTTACAGTAAGTTAGGCGCCAGGTTGAGTCTTGCAGGTTAGGGATAGTTCGGTAAGCAAGTTTAGCTAGTTTAGGGAAAGCGGTAGTGAAAAGAGAAATCGCGTTAAAAGTTCCGTTCAAGCTCGCATAGAAAACGTCCTTTTCGTATGCCCTATTTCAATCTATTAGGTCATAGAGAATATTTCCATTCGACTCAAACAAGCAGTAGTTCCTTCTATCCATTCTAGCTCTTGCTATCTTTGGCTATGGGTGACGGCGCTAGTGGAAGGTCGTAGATCACAGGGAATTCCTTCTCTTGTGGGTCCATGTGCAGAGGAAGCTAGGTGACAACTAGTGCCTCTTTGATACCATAAAGGGCTTTGCTCAATTGATATTTTCAGAATTGGCTTTGGAAAGAAAGAAGATTGTTTCCATTTACAGTGCCTGTACTCATTCAGTTGGCGATTGGTAGGTCATAGAGAAACCCAGCTCTTGGTCGTCAAAGAAGAGAGAATCGCTTTCACTTATTTGCTCTTGCATCTAACATAGGCCAGCTTTCCTCTTGTTTGTTGACCATGACAATCATACCTTCTTATTGTCTATGATCTGCTATAGTAGTCAGTTTTGTTCTGACAATACGGTTGTCTTTTTCTCGCAAAGAGTACAAAAAAGTCAATAAGCAATTATGTACAGCACCCACGTACATCCTTATTGTCTTTTTGGCCCAAGGAATAGATAGGGCATTCAATTAGTAAAGCGGGTTTCTTCCTATTGCTCAACATGAGAACATTCCTCTTTCTCCTTTTATGAGCAATAGTAGCTCTTTTTTCTTCCCTTTCATCCATTGCGGGGAAAGTCATACTCCAACTATGCAAATCCCTATATTATATTATGAATCTTCATTACAAATAAGAAAGGTAGGTAAGGGGTGATTGATCCTTTAGCATTACATTAGAAAAGCCAAGGACAAAAGGGAAGGGTTTTACATTTGTAATCCACGGCCACCAAGACTTCTTATCAACGCTCCAGCCATATTGGTTAACAGATATCCATTATGCTAGTCAGGGTTCTTAATAAAAGAAAGTGCGATAGTCCAACTTTCATATCCCTTTCTAGACAGCCGCCATTTCAATTGTTGATGCTCGCCTCTTCCCGAAGCAAGGTCGAAGTCTGTATCCATGTACGAGGCAATGTTCATATTCCCCATAGCCTGCGACACCCCCAAAGCCTATCCTATGATCGAGTGTGAGATAAAAATGACAGTATAGTATGATAAAAGCTATAAAAGAAATTCCATTGATGTCGTTATGCTATTACAGGTTTAGCTTGTATTGTAGCCTTTCATCTTTCCAATAACTGGTAGCGCCCTATTTAGGTTTAGGCCCAATAAAGTGAGTGTTCTAGACAGCTTCATTTTGAGAGTGAAAAGTCTCACTCCTAGTCTCGTTACAAGTATTACACTCACATACATGTCCTATTCAAATTCAAAGGATAAGTGTATTTGAGCTAGGATTCTTTCAAAATTGAATGCTATTATTGGTAGTGGATTTGCCTGTTCTTCTATTGCCAAACCTAGTATCATACTAAATGTCGAGTTGCTTATCTCAAGTGGAAGCCATTTAGTTTAGGAAAGGTAGTCCTGAAAGCTTTATTCTATGAAGGGGTTGAACTCTTGATTCCAGTCCTTTAGCCTAAAAAGTGTGAATGCTATAAAGTTCCCATGGATCTTTCCTCTTGCCTAATCAAATTTTGACCCTTGAACTTGAGCTGCTATGCCCCTTTAAAACTAGCTGGAGAGAAGGAAGAAAGGCCCTACTAAGATCTAGAGAAAAAGAGAGAGGAGTCCTTTTTGGAATTCTAGCTTCGGGCTTTGTTTAACTGAACTAGTATCATAGCAATCTCTTTAGCATCCCGCCATTCCTGACTTTAGGAGGGGGAGGGGAAAACATGAAAAGAAAATCTTAACTGAGCTAGCTTGAGGTCTTCCTTCCTTTTGCCCAACTTCTTTATAGTTCGAATTGGCATAATGGAATCGACTGGGTGGATAAGAGACGGCTTTCGCTTTGATTTCTCACATTGCACCCAATCTTAGTGACTCCCTTCTTCGTGCAGGAGCCCTGCTCGCAAGCTGCCCCTCTTTCAAGTCAACATCTGCACCGTGATGATTCTCATTTATAGCATGCATAGCAAGTTGGGTTATTGGGATTTGTAGTCGACGTTCTTCCCTGCCCATGCACAGGAGGCCTAGGCGTAGAAGAGCTGGCTTAAGTTTTCGAATTCCCATCAGCAATAGGATTACCGTAGGGTTTATATCAGTAGCTGGTGGAGGTGTATTCGAAGGCCCAGGTTGAGAAGGATCCTTGTTGGTCATTCCTTGATCGATTCTCTTGGACATAGCATTGCATTAACTACGATAAATCATTGGATCAGTCGCAGTCATCCGAAGGGGGGAGGGAATACCTACAAGTAACTCGGTAAAAGACTAGCTCACCCCTATTTATTGAGCATTCTACCTTTGATTCTTTTTAGCTTATAGAAGCATGTACAACTTTAGTCCTCTATTACTTGGAATTCCTTCTGCCAGTGCTTTGCTTTGACTTCAATGTACAGTATTTCAGTAGTTCCTCCAGCAAGGGATAAAGCATTGGATATACAATTTGGATATACAAGGATAGAGATAGGGTATAAGCTTCATCATCAAGATGGAAACAGCCCGGATCACCAACTTTGGCCCCTAAATGACTGCTTAGTGATAAAGGAGGAAGGCATGCAGAGACAGCCAGGAGGTTTGCCTAGAAGCAGCTATATATAGGTTTGGCACTTAAGCTTGCAAATGAAAGGCTTTTTCAACTGAATCAACCAGGCAGGGCCGTAGGGTGTTACCCTTTTAAGGGACTCTAAGGCAAAGACTTCTAAGCTTATGAAGGCCTTTCATAACTTTTTGGTAGTAGGGGAGGGAGAAAGAATAGTTCTTGGTAGCTACTGATTCCATTGCCGGATCCACTTTATGGGGTTCCACTTGAACTCAAAGTATAAGGGACTAGGCTAAAACAATTTTGATGATCAATCAAGCTACCCGTGTTGGTCTTCTTTATTGGTTCATAAAAACATTCCCTTTACGTTTCTTACTCTGATCCATCCAATGGATGCTCTTGAATATGTTATAGAACTGCCCTACACCCTAGTGGTTACTTATTCGAGGCGAGGATATAGCATTTCTTATTTTGCTACTTTTTGGATAGATGGATTTAGTGGATTCCCTTGTGCTATCGACTGCCTTCGTTTGGCTGATACTTCTACATCTACAGATTCTCGAGTTGCTACTCTAGCGTCTACTTTTTCGGTTGCAATTGGAGCTTTATTAGTAAGCAAATGCAGCTGGTGAATGTTGAATGGCAATGGTTTTGGATTCACAGTTTGAAAGAATGGATCCATAGGGGTAGGGCCTTGTTAAGGTTAAGGCACTAGCACTATAAAGTAGAGGATTGGGTCTATCTCCAAGCCAAGGATTGCATGCTAGAGCGAACCCATCCAACTCTTCTTTTCTTCAAGCTCATTCGAGCGACTGATAAAGGGGCTTTGACAGAGTTAGCACACACCAAAAGGAAGGGATTTATTGGGGCCTCAAAGACATAGTGGTGAATAGTTGAGAAGACCATAATCGGTCTATGGGTTACTATACCGATTGGAGGGAACTTTATTGGTCTGTGCTCTTTATGATCGACAAGAGAGGATTTTTTTTGTGTGAATGGATGGTTGACAACCTCAAGTGGGCCAGTCAGAGGTTACTAGAATAGTCAATTCATATATGATTTAGAGCAAGTGTGATAGGAGCTAGAACATCATCTACCCTCAAATACATAAGAGGGAATGTTATTTTGCTGCAATAGAACCTCATTTTCGATATGTTAGGAGTGGGTTCTAAATATAGATAAAAACTCTCCACCTGCAACTAGATTTTCTTTTCTTCGAGTCAACTCTACTTATTTGAAACTATGTTTCCCTGGCCAGCCCCTTCCCTTTCTATTCTAATTCTACTACATATTCTACCTGAATATACGAGTTTATTCCATTTCATTCATCAAAAGGTTTGAACCATCGATAGAGATGTCTACCATTATTTGGATTTGGATAGGAAAGACCAGATCAAGATGCAGGAATGAGATAGGCTTTCCCCGCCCATTTGTTAAAGAGAGAGAAATCAATCAATAAGTTGTGCATTGTCTAGCTTCTAAACGCTGTATTCTATGATAGTGGACATATCGAGATAAGATAGCGATCCCACACTACCATCAAATAATTGCACAATCCTAATCATAATGCTTTCTTAATAGAATAAGATTCCCTGAACTAAGTCCACCCCTTCAAGTATCCTCTCGCCATAGGGCTTCTCACTCATATGTTTCAGAACTCCAAGTTGGCACTCACTTGGACCACCCACGCCACACTAATACCAATAAGGACAGTCCTCTAGCCTACGGTCTTGATCACCAATCGGGCATACACCCTACCTTCATCTAGTCACCCAAGTATGTACCACTACTCACCAATAGAAAAAGGAGCAAAAAATCTTTCGATGAAGAAGAGCCCTTTTAACGGGACATTTCATGCAGACTATCAAGCAGGTTGGAGCGAGCTCACTACACTTTTGCCTCCCGATCGTCTCATCTAACTCTTAATGTTGGGCTTTAATGAGTTCTAATATGCAACACACTTTACTTTGAAGATAATGAAAGGATGGGTCAGACTACAAAATGGATCCACTTTTTGGTTGCCTCTAACTATCAATCAAGATGGTTTTTCTGAGAAAGAACGCTTTTTAGTTGCCTTTACCTTCCCTTCCCTAGTCAAGGGGGAATGAACTACCACTACACCCACCTGTGACTCATATGGCCCCAACAAATACTCGACCTGAACGAACACATGGAATTACCCACGATCAGTTTTGAAACCACTTTTAAAAAGAAAAAAAATGGACCTTTGGTACTTGAGTAGTTTCACACTAAGCTCTTCAATTCTGCCTCTCTAATATTGTGGTAGTTGTCTCTATGTAGTGGTCGGCCTTCGCTAAGCTTCTAAGAAGTGACTAGTTTAGTCTACGAAGTGAAGTACTTGCTTCGCCCTTCGCCTCGCCATCACCATGCGACTAGATCTATAATGACTAGCGAGTCGGAACATGTACATAACTAGGTAGAGCGCCGAGCTGGGAATTGCAAGTGGAAGTCTGAGTAGGAAAGAAAGGTCCAAAAATGGCTGGATTAGTAGAAGGGAGGGTGGCCCCACCCTAAAACAAAGGTGTACATACATAAAAAGAGGCTAGTTATGTTGATCCCCTTCCCATCTATATTGACCAGGAAGAGGGGGAGGCTCTTGTGAAAGCCCTGCCAGTCCTTCTCTATTTTGAGGGATCCCTCATATTGATGATTCCAGACTTCACAGACTCATAACAGAAAGCTTGGAACAAGAAGAGGATAAGTAGTCTATGCCATAATAGGTCCTTCTCCTTCCGCTAAGATGGTTTTGTTCGTTCACTACGGCACGAAAAATGAAGAAGCTGGAATAACTCAAAAAGAGGCCATTGAGAGCTTCTGTTGTCTTTTTTTTTTTTTAATAACTATATGATCTTGGACTGGCCCCCTTCACATGGCCTAGAATGAAAAAGAGGTCCATGCTACTACTACTATAAGGCCTCTCAACTCCTCCCTCAGAACACTGTTGCCTTGCCATGGGGATGGGGTAGCCTTGACTTTTATAGATCATTGGTTCGACCTCCTAATGAGAATTGAGGTCCTTGCATAGGCATCTCATCCCTAAGACTTGCTTGCTTTGTATGGAGTGCCTCGTGGTTCCTTGAGTGCCACCCACAGAGAGGAATGCCATCCATTAGGGCGCTATTTGCCACTAATCACTTGCTCGCCGGCCACTTGAGCTCCACATTTCAAGTTTGTTATCCTAATTGTCTCCTCTGCTCTACCAAGAGCCTGGCCCCTTCTTCTATCTTATCTACCACCTTTCTCCTTGGCTCCCTACTGCTCGAGCTGCTCGCTATAATAGCTTGCTTCTCGGGTGGCTCCCACCCTGATCCTGGGTGGTGCGGCTAAGCCAGAGTGGGTGCACGTGTATGTATCTAGGCACACACATATAGGCATGATTAGTTCCATGAATCTCACTGCACTGACCATAATAAACTCCTTCTCATTGTACTAAAATGGAGGTTTGATTTGAACGACTAGGTACAACATCACATTTGACATCTGAGGAAGGTACAACCCAACTATGAGGTACATCAACAGGTGTTACAATCATATGTAGATGAGTTTTGGCTGGCACAACTACTCTATTGTCCACTTCTAATAAATGTGATAGACCCAATTCTGGATCATCTTCTAGAATCATATAACTGTCAAAAGTGAGTGACTGTTCATCGAAACAATTACTGTCCGAATACTTATAAGGTTGGGTCGACGCCCACCTTCCCCCAAACTTGACTTGCAAGTTTCCCTACAAAAAGCTCTCCATGCCTACTCTTAGAAAGAGCACTATTCTTCTTTAGTTAGGTAGTTCTACCCCCTCTTAGAGATCGTAAGACCCCGGTGGAATCAAAGGCCCACTTACTATTAGGTAGGCAAGAGGGGACCCTTTCTCGCCCAGCCCTACCTACTTTAGTTAAGCTGGAACCAGAAGTGACCTAGTTCCACACACATAAGACAGGTAGAAGGTATGGAATGACCAGTTCACCATAGAAAGCAAATTAGATCCTATAATTGTCTTCTTTATAAATAAAATGTGCAATGAAAAGGGATGCTAGTCGGCTCGGTGAAGTTTTAGGCCCATTAAGAATGATTCCTCATTGCACCTATCAGGGGCCAAATCAAATGCTCAAGTATAGATTCCCTATATGCTCATGTGAATGGCCAACCCATAGATCTAAAAGGATCCATCCATAGGCCTGACTGAAAAGTTTGTCCACAATAAAAAAGTCATTCATTTATGAGATCTCAAATTTCCACGTTCCAGTGTGCATTATGCCAGCAAGTCCCACCCCCAATGGATTGAGTCACCTTAGAAAGATGAAAGCTATGAGGACATCCCTTGCTTCTCACTGCAAATGGCTCCTTGGCTCTAGAGTAGAAGTGCTAGTCCCCTTCAGTCAAGTGCTTGTGCTTGTTGTTACCTACCATAGGATCTCTATCCCCGAAGCCAAGAAAGAGGAGCAGGAACAAGAGGTTGTCCTCTCCTGGCCCAGAAGTTCCACAACAACTACCGTTGTTGTTGCCAACGAAGATCCCCCATCCTGGAAGGTAATGGGCCGGCCATTTGGTGGGTATGAGAGGATCAATGTCAGATTCTCAAGGACAAATGATTGATTTACCCATTCAATGCAATCTGCGTGAGGGACTTTCTTTGACAGCATATAGAATTTCTTGCTACGGAGCCCCCAAAGGCATTATAGATACTGTTATACAAACATCAAATGCTGGATACCTCACGTGTAGACTTGTTGAAGCAGTTCAACACATTATTGTACATAGAACATATTGTGGTACTATCCAAAGTATTTTCGTGAGTCCTCGAAAAGGGAGGATGATGAAAAAAATGTTCGTCCAAACACTAATTGGTCATGTATTAGGAGACAATATATATATGGGTCCATGATGCGTTGTTGTTCGAAATCAAGAGGTTAGGATTGGACTTGTCAATCACTTGATAATTTTCCGTGAATGACCAATATATATTCAAACCCCTTTTACTTGTAAAAGTACATCTTGGATCAGTCAATTATGTTACGGTTGGAGTCCCGCTCATGGCAATCTGGTTGAATTGGGAGAAGCCATAGGTATTATTGTGGGTCAATCAATTGGGGAACTAGGGGCTCAGCTAACATTAAGAACTTTTCATACCAGTGGAGTATTTACAGGCGGTACTGCTGAACATGTGCAAGTTCCTTCTAGTGGAAAGATCCAATTCAATGTGGATTTGGTTCATCCCACATGTACCCGTCATGGACATCTTATTTTTTTATGTTCTATAGATGTGTATGTAACTATTGAGGGTCGGGATATTACATAATGTGAATATTCCACTGTCACTCGCTATGGGGCATTTGAGTTCCTTTTTATGCCCTTCGGTCTCACCAATGCACCAGCCATAAGGATGAAAGTTTTTAAAGCGAGGGTCAAAATGTGCAATCTAGGCCCGCTTTGTCTAGTGAATTATGAACACATTGGCATACCAACCTGTAGGAATTATATCCGGAGCCATTCCTCTCAGTGGTTGCTTGTATGGCTTGAAAAACATACTTCATGAGAACTCTAGAAAATGACTATTCAAGCAAGGAATCTCAACCTAATCCCACAAAAAAGAGTTACGAAACCACTTAAGCAATGCGAACATCTTGAACTTCAGATTTGTCACCTTACATCTTTTTAGGTACTGGGTAAGCAAGAGCGGATTGGCGGTTTTGTATCAACACATGTGCCTATGACAAGAGCACCCGCCTACCCAACTTTTATTCTCACTCTAGATAAACAAGCTTACACCATCCTTCCTTGTGCTTCCCCCGCTTCTAATTAGAGAGGTATACCGAGTTATGGGTCAATGAATGAAAAAAATCCTGCTACCTACTCTGAAAAAAAAAATCTTGGGAATGCCCTACCTAAAGCTCTCCTTACACTTGGAGATACTAATCCATCAAAGAGAAAGCGCAAGATAGAAGGTAAAATAGCGTAAAATTATGGGTCCAATTCAAAGTTACCCTAATCAAAATAAGGGGAGCGTATGGACCAAAGAAGAACAAGATTGAATTATATTTTCCAACAAGTGATAAGGGCTCTCTAGCACTCAATAGTGCTTCCCTTATTTATTATCTGTTAGCTCATTTTCTACCAATACCAATTAACCTTAAAATGAGTTATTCGATAGAGTTCATCTTATTATTATACAATATTATGCAAGAGAATTCTTACTATGACTAAATCTTTCGTTCTAGATTAGGCTTTGAAAGGCAACTGGCAACTTGCGTAGCTTTACATGTCGTAAAGCGGGGAAAGACCTATTACTTGGTCTAGGAAAATACCATACTCAGGAAAAAATGACTTATCAGAAAAACTAACAGGATGGCTTAAGGTTCATTTGCCTATGCAGCAGTGGGAAGCTACACTAGCAAGTAGTACTACTAAGACAACATCACAAATAACCATTGCTAAACGACGAGATAAATCCCCCTCAAGGACGCTACTAATGGATGGTTTAGGTAAACTACTACTACTTGCTACGAATGTATCTCTAACTAGGGTAACTGTAGACCCATCACTCCGAGGATTATAAATAGAATTGTATTTCTAAGCAATTCCAATTTGTTAAAATAGTAAACCAATTGCAAAGCTATCATACGATATGGGATTGTGGACTGTCCATCTTGACAAGAAATTATCCATATGTTAAGATATCTATGACAACGGCAAGGGCTATAGCTCAATTAAGTAGAGCACCTCGTTTACACGTGTGCCAATGCTTTTCAAAAAAAGCCAATTATACAATGAACATAATTGATCTTATTCAGATGAAAAATCGATGTCTTACTCTGGAACAAGAGAACAATAGCCTGACATATATTTTATTTGGTTTGGTTTAGTTTGATTTTTTTTAGTGCAAATTAAAGTGCCAAATAGAACCTACCGTTGATTTAATAATTGATAGGGTGAATACCCAATCCACATTCAATGCTAGGCATAATGAGTATAAGGACCTCAAAATCATCTCTTTTCATCCTATGAACTTTAAGGTGTATGAAGTCTCATATTTGACTCTTGTAGAGGAGCGATAGAAACTCCATTTAACTTAGGTTGATCTAGGCCGAAGGCAGACCTAATTCAAAGTAATCCTTCTTTGAGAGACTTTGGTATTGCTTCTAAATTAGAATTCAAATAATGAGTATGAATCAGAGCACGCAGAGCCATCTTATTCACTTTTTATCTTCCTATGAAGAAAAAATATGGTGGACTAACTGATCTTTACATCAATTGATGAAAGAGCCCAATGTAACAAAATGCATGTTGGGTCTTTAAAATAGCTCGAATCATTTTTTTAATATAATAATAAGTTTAATCTATTTTACCAAGAAGGTCTATGGTTCGAATCTGTATAGCCTTAATAGATTGTATTTTTGTATAGATATTCTATTTGAGTTTATAATAGTTTTCATCTCCTTATTTTATTTATGGACAAACCGACCGATCAGTCAATCTATAGAAATGAAAGTATTACGTAGTTACGTATGTATAGGGACAAGAAAAAAATAATCCACTCTAACGGATCCTATTGGTATTTGTAAAATATGGCATAATCTAAGATGTTCATACCGATTTTTTTATTAATCCTCGTGGATTAATTTCTTTTCCTACCCATGATCAAAGAGTTAGTGATATATTTGATTTTTTGGTATACTCAATTCCAGTCAATTAATGAAGTGAAAATCATGACATGATCAATCCTATCTAGAAACTCTAACCCAACCCAACCAAATTGAATCCTAAGTCACATGGATTGAAACCTATTCTTCGTCTTGTATTTTTGCAAGTCCCTTGACTAATTGCTTTTGGTCAGAACCTCCATTGAATTGATTATTTTAGAAATAATCGACTCTAATGGATCTTATTGGTATTTGTAAAATATAGCATAACCTAAGATGTTCATACTGATTTTTTTTTATCAATCCTCGTGGATTAATTTCTTTTCCTAATTACTTTTTCGTTAGAACCTCCATTGAATTGATTATTTCAGAGATAATGAATCGGCCCTAAATGTATCAACCTCTCTTCAACTATATTCTATGCTACGAGTTGGGTTGGGAATTTAATTTGTCGAATCGTTCAATAATGTGTGATTCTATATATTGATAATAGATATTCATTGTTCTTATAATCCTTATGCCTTAATAATCCTTATAGTAAATAATAAACAATATTCCAATTCTATTTATTAGTTTTTCTTAGTTTATTAATGTTTACTATTTCATTAGAAATGCTAAGCGGTACTCTGTTCTATGAGTCTTTAAACAAGACATGCCTATCGTACAACAAACAAACTCTAAGCTATGCAGTTTGATTCGATCAAAATAAATTATTGTTTCGACTAAGAAATTCTACAGATAAATTAATGATCTCAATCTGGAATCAAATAATTCAACATATTCTAGATTAATAGGAGTACATTTATGTTTTTGCTTCACAAATATGATATTTTATGGCCATTTTTGATAATATCAAGCATTATTCCTATCTTGGCATTTCTAATTTCTGGAGTTGTAACCCTGATTAGTAAAGGACTAGAGAAGTTCTCTAGTTATGAATCGGGTATAAACCTATGGGGGATGCTTGGTTACAATTCTGAATCCGCTAAACCATGTTTGCTCTAGTTTTTATTGTTTTTGATATTGAAACGGTCTTTCTTTATCCATGGATAATGAGTTTCGATGTATTGGCCATATTTGTATTTATAGAATCTTTCATTTTCGTGTTTATCCCAATTGTTGGGTTAGTTTATGCATGGCGAAAAGGAGCATTAGAATGATTTTAGCTAAATATTTAGACAAAAAAAGAAAGATTACAATTGAGACAGTTATGAATTTGATTAAGTTCTTATTACTTGACCAAAGGACCCCCAAGTCAGTTATTTCAACTACATCGAATGATCTTTCGAATTGGTCAAGACACTCCAATTTATGGCTGCTTCTCTATGGTACTAGATGTTGTTTCATTGAATTTGTTTCATTAATAGGCTCGCAATTCGATTTTGATCATTATGGATTGGTACCAAGATTTGAGTCCTAGGCAAGCAGACCTAATTTTAATAGTTGGCACAGTAACAATGAAAATGGCTCCTTCTTTAGTAAGATTATATGAGCAAATGCCTGAACCAAAATATGTTATTGCTATGGGAGCCTGTACTATTACAGGAGGAATGTTCAGTACTGATTCTTATAGTACCATTTGGGGAGTCGATAAGCTAATTCCTATGGATGTCTATTTTCCAAGCTGCCCCCCTAAACCAGAGGTAGTTGTAGATGCTATAATAAAACTTTGTAAGAAGATATCTCAAGAACACCCCGAAGATATAACTATGTCTCAATGAGAAAATCGATGTTTTACTACTAATCACAACTTTTATGTTTGACATAGTACTCATACTGGAAATTGTGATCAAGGATTGTTCTATCAATCATCATATATTTCATAGATACCTGAAGAAATATTTTACAAATCTAAAAATTAAGTATCTTCCTACGAATTAGTGAATCAGCTAGGGTTTTCTTGTGCAGAATGAGAAAGAGCAAGTCAATCTTTAAAATTTTTCATTATAAATTGAGAAATACTTATACAAGTATAAATAAATATGGGAGAAATCAAGAAGATGTAGGGTCATTTATTTGATTGGCTAGTCAAGCATGAGCTTGTTCATAGATCCTTGGGCTTTGACTATCAAGGAATAGAGACTTTAGAAATAAAAACAGAGGATTGGGACTCCATTGCCATTATATATATATATATAAGGTTACAATTATTTACGTTCCCAATGTGCCTATGATGTAGCACCAAGCGGATTTTTAGCTAGTGTATATCAGAATATAATATGGTATAAATAAAGCAGAAGAAGTATGCATAAAAGTATTTGTCTCTAGGAATAATCCTAGAATCTCATTAGTTTTCTAGATTTTAAAAAGTGTGGATTTTAAAGAGCAATAATCCTATGATATGTTAGGAATCTCTTATGATAATCATCCACTCCAGTGCAGAATTGAAGTTTGTAGTCCATGTGTCTCATCTCGTGCAGCGGGAAGCAAAACCCCTTTCGGGTTATTCAATCCAGAACAAAATAATTTTATAATTGTTTTGTTTCGAAGAAAAGATATCCACAGAGGCCAGTTCATCCTATTCAGATATTCACGACCAAGAGGTACTAGATTCTCTTTCAAATAGGCCCTGAAAGGAGAAGGAAGGCTGGAATACCAATAGACATCTGTCTATTCTCTAATTTATCTGACCCGATACCATTTTGGGAATGTCCAGTGCCAAAGTCAATGAATGGGTAAGTCACCAATCCCTAAAATGGACTATGTCCTTTATCTATTGGGTTATAGGTACTGGTGAATAATTTATTAGAGGCTTCTATCAATCTACCCTTGTGTGATTCCTATTGAATTATATACTCGGGGGTGGGTGTAGGGTGGGCGATTTCAAAATAGACTCCTCATTGATTGGATAAAGAAGATCACCAAGACTTCATGATCCGTTGTCGAACCTATTCCAATTCCAACAGCTTGGACTCGGATTGTGGGGATCGCCGAAATACTTTGTATCAACAGATAAGATACTCAGTATATCAATATAATATTGATTCAATCTGAAATCTGTTATTGAATTGCTCATTCAATGAGCATTCTCAATATTATGCCTTGAAGAGGATTCAAACCTCCACACTCTTTAGCACGAGATTTTGAGTCTCGCACGTCGACCATTTCACCATCAAGGTATCTTGAAAGTGAATCGTATTCCATGAATATGATATCTATCTAGTGTCATATATTCCATATATGACAAAATGACAAAGGTAGAGTGTTGGAGTATTTCTATTGATCGGTCATATAGGCCCGAGTCAGACATCAAATTGCTTCGATTTGCATTATTCGAAGGATATCTTATATATATCAAAAAGATGTACAATCAAACCTATATCTCAATTCAATAGAAGCCCCAAAATAGTGAATATGGTACCCAAATAATGATAGATATGGCAAAAGTGGGTCCCATTATGTCTATTCCTAATCTGAAATAGATTGTGAATGTAACAACGTAGGGATCCATATGTAAGTAAACATAGTATCTATTTACATACACTCGAATGACCCCTTCTCATAATTCTCATAATAAGAATATACATAACCCTATTCCAATCTAGTTCGATATGGAATGAACTTATAATCTGATGATCAAGTCAATTCCATGATTATAAGTTCATAACCATAGTCCCTTCCCATTTTGGGCGGAATAGATCCACTAATTCTTTTATTCCAGTTAGTGAGAGGGATCTTGAACTAAGAAATAGACCTAGAAGCTAAAAGAGGGTATCCTAAGCAATTGCAAGAATTGGGTTCATTGATATTCCTGGTATAGTAGATGCTATCACACATGCAATCATACTCAATTCGATGGAATTGTTTGATTCTAAAGGGGATCTTCTATAATTTTGCACGTGAGGGGTTATTTCTTGGTTTCATCCAGTCATTAATAACTTGATTATTTTTAGATAATAATAGCTAGAAAAAATGCTCGTAAGGAGTCCTATTGAAACCAAGAAATATAGGACCACATGCCATCCACACTAGAATAGATGGAGTTTTTTGAAAAAAACCTGCTAGTGGAGGAAGACCTCCTAGGGGCCCGTTTGGAACCGAGTCAAGGTCAAGGTCAAGGTTAAAGAAAGGGGTAAAGTGTAAAACGCTAATGCGGTCAAGTAAATCCTGTTTGGTTACTGATCTGGCTAGTAGATTGTTAAATTTTTTTATGGACAAAAATACCCTTCGGCGTCGGCAACTGTGCACACAACACTGTTCATCTTCTTCATGTGTGCGTAAATGACGTCGCCGGCGGAGCCCGCGCATGGAGCTCGCAGGCCGAACTCGAGCGCGAAGCTCGCTGGCGGAGCTCGGCACGGAGCTCGCAGGCCGAGCTCGAGTGCGGAGCTCGGTGGTCGAGCTCGCACGGGCAATGATGGCAGAGACGGTGTCTGCTGGAAGAGGATGGGGTGGTAATGGCGGAGACAGGAATCTGCTGCATGGCGAGAGGAAGATGAATAATTGGCGAGATTCAAGGAGATCTCGGAGGAGAAGGACAACTGTGATTGCGAGGATGATGGAGAGCGGGAGGTGGTGAGTCGAGTGTAGGACGTCGACGTCGACTGCGGTGAAGAAGAAAATTTTCATACTTTGTGATATTCCCAAAGTTGGGATTTCATTGTATTAAGCATATACCAATTTTGCAATTCCAGCAGAAATTGGGAAAGGAGTAGGTTTCATTTTTTGATTTAGATTCCTAACCTTTGCAATGGGTTTGTCCTGCATAATCTCTGCATTAATTTGCATTAATGTCTGTATTTTATTTATCGTATTATATTGCACTTACCTAATGCAAGTTGCAGTTGATGATGCTTCCTATGGAAAATGCGTATTCAAATCTGATAAAAGTATTATAACTTCAATTGGACCATTTATGTAAAATACCATCTTTTGTATATGCCATTCAGCATGCTAAACTTCTGCTTGGAAGATTTCATGGCAAAAAACCTCTTATAAGTGATAGTGTCTCTTGCATTTCACAGCACAACAGCTTATACTCGTGGATCGAGTCTGTATCGCCATGGAGCAACTACAACATCCAGATCAGATCTATCTACTCGGTAATTCATCCGGTGACTTCATGGTTGCCAAAGAAGCCCCAAGAAGCATTAAACATTTCTAATGAGATCCATGGAGCTATTTTGAGATAGCAAGCACTAGCTCGCAGTGCAACTTCATAAAAAGCAAGAAAAGAGAAGATCGAAGAAAACAAAATGCACATAGTGGTCATTATAGCGGTTCCTTCTGATCCTAGAAAATGTCTAAAAAAACCGGCTGCTCCACTACCGAGTAGAGGCAAAAAGACAATTAGTAGATACATAAGATCGAGTGTCTTCATCAAAGCAAAAAATCAGAGAATGAAAGAGCGGCCTGTCATTGAGAAAGGGAAATTCACAAGACAAGACAAAAAGTCACACATGTGTATGTGTTAAGCATATCAAAATGAAGGCTTTCGTCCTCCACACTGCTTTTCATGCAATATCAGTTGCAAGTTGACTCATCCCCGGGGACCGGTCCAGTAGAACCCTTTGGACAGAAATGACTCTAGTATCTTGCATTCCTCATTCGCATTAGAGATAGATGGGCTTGATTATTTGAAAAAGAGCTCTAGAAGTTCAGTCGGTGTTCTCTCATCTTTTAAGTATTTTGAAATCAGACTCAAAAAATAGTGAAAAAGGGTGGTGTCGGAAACCAAGAAGGGGAAATCCATGGGCTAAAAAGAAAAGGTGGATTCCCAATGTGCTTTACCTAATAGGCAGCTCCCAAAGCAGTCTAAAATAAGGATTGCACTATCTTCGGAATTGGATATAATCAACTGTATTCACTGGAAGTGGGATAAGCCTCTAAGCTACTATGATTGCATAAATGAGTCATAGAAGGAGAAGCAGGCGGGTTTTCTCAATGAGTAATGGGAGGAGGATAGCTTCCTTTATTAAAATAATGTAGGAAATATAATATCATAATAGAAGCGATGAATATAAGTTTTTTCTTCTTGTGATAGAGACTAACAAGGCAACTGTACAATATGGCAAGGCGGATTGATTAGGCTGAAGTGGAGGATCTCAAGCTTATCTTTCTTTTGCACCTACCCTGTACTGTCAAAGGTTTGCTACAGTTAGAATGATGTCTAAGAACTTTGAAACTGATGAAAGGGATTGAAAGAGAGGACCCTTTTCTATAGTTAGAGGACCATTGTGACAGTTACTGATACCAAACCAATTTCCCTCAGACAGATCGACCGAGAAAACCAATTCACTCCTATTCCCGTTATGCCCCTATCCCTATTTGCTTACGAATTTGCAACACCAAGACTTCCCACAGGCTGGATATTCCTTGCTTGACAAATAGAAGGAAAAGAAAAGTATTGAGACCTCACGTCATATTTAGAATGTAGATGAATTCATTTAAAAATGCAAATCCAATATAAGAAGAATTTGCTATATGCTTAACACATGCAAGTCAAACATTCTAACAATCAAAGTCCAGTGCTTTCTTTTATTGTCCATCTTGTTGTTGGCTGACTTTTAAGTTGACTCTATGGTTGAAATAGGTGGTGCTACATCTTTATGGTGAGTATATGTTCTTCAACACACCGATCAAAGAGACCATTTTGTTTTCTCCATCCATATGTAAAACTGGTGGGTCACAGTGGCGAGGGAGCACACTCTATTCCGATGTGCGCCTCGAAGTTCTGGCCTTCGCGACCAACAGTTTCTAACTAAAAAGAAAGAAGGGCTGCTCAAGGAGAAAGTTGGAGTCCACCCCCTCCCCCCTTCCCTCTCTCACTCCCTCTCCATCCCATCCTCCCTCCCTCCCCACCCCACCCCCCCCCCCAAAAAAAAAAACCCCACCTCCTTCTCCCGCCCTCCTCTCCCTCCCTCTCACCCTCTCCTCCCTCCCCCCCCCCCCTCTTTCTCCCGCTCCATCCTCCCCTCCTCCCCTCCACCTCTGGCCCGCCCTCCCTCCCCCCTCCACCCACCCTCCCCATCCCTCTCCACTCTACCTCTCGTCTCTCTCTCTGCCTCCCCACCCGCTCCCGCTCCTGCCCCGCCGCTCCCTCCCACTTCTGCTCCCTCATCTTCTCCCTCCCTCCCCCTTCATCCCTCCCTCTTCACTCCCTCACCCTCCCTCCCTCCTACTCCCTCTCCCACACCCTCTCTCTACTCCCACCCTACCTCCCGCTCCCCCACGCTCTCTCCCTCCCTCTCCTTCCTCCCTCTCCTCCCTCTCCTACTCCCTCCCTCCCCTTCTGTCCCTTCCTCCCTCCCTCTTGCTCCCTCCCTCTCCCACTCCCTCCTTCCCTCCCTCCCTCTATCCCTCTCCCCCTCTCGTGCTCCCTCCATCTCCCACCCTTCTTTCTCGCTCTCCCACCCTCCCTCCCTCTCACACCCTTCTCTCCCACTCCCTCTCTCTCCCTCCTGCACCCGCTCCCTCCCTCTCCCTCCTCTATCTCCCTCTCCCTCACTTCCATCCCTCCCTCCCTCTTATCTCCCTCTCCCTCTACCATCCCCCTCCTCTCCCCTCCGCGTCCCTCCCTTACTCCCACTCCCTCTCTCACTCCCACTCCCTCTCCCTCTCTCTCTCTCTCCCGCCACCT
Source organism: Trichopus zeylanicus subsp. travancoricus (assembly GCA_005019695.1). Lineage (NCBI taxonomy): Eukaryota > Viridiplantae > Streptophyta > Magnoliopsida > Dioscoreales > Dioscoreaceae > Trichopus > Trichopus zeylanicus. Next base: position 26,978 of record RXID01016574.1, read on the forward strand.
CTCCCTCCCTCCACCTCTAGCTCTCCCTCCCTCCCACACTCCCACTCCCTCTCCCTCTCCCTCTCTCTCTCTCACTCCATCTCCCTCCCTCTCTCCCGCTACCTCTCCCCCCCTCCAACTCTAACTCTCCCTCCCTCCCACACTCCCACTCCCTCTCCCCCTATCCCTCCTTTCCCACTCCCACACTCTCTCCTGCTCCCCCCTTCTCTCCCCCCTTCCCTCTCCCACTCCCTCCAGCTCCCTCTCCCTCCCCCTCCCTCTCCCTACCTTCCACCTATGGCTCTCCCTCCATCTACCTTTGGCCCAATCAATAAAAGCCCTCTAACTCTACATCTTCTCTCTCTACCTCACCTTACCCCTCCCTCCCTCGTTGCCCCCATCTTGGTATGTGCAGCATTACAAGGCAGCTACCAAGGCTTCTGTATTTTCTCGCAATTCATCAGCACTACAATTAATCCCTTTTATCAGAACTGACAAGCAAAAAACTTGTAAGACGACTCCAAAAACTGTTTCAGAATAACATCTAAAGTTGACTAGTGCACTCCAAGTTACAAAAACAAGAAGTGGCATGATAGTCAGGTAGAATCCGATGAAAAGGAAATAATCTAGAAATGAAGGGTGCAATGAAAAAAGGCACATTGGCAACAATAAGAGGTTCCCTGGGCTAAATTTCATAGGCTGACATCTTGTCACTCACCAGAAACCACTATCGATCAATGAAGGCTAAATTTCCATCCAACTCTATCGATCATAATGTTTGTTACCAAATCATATGAATACATAGATTGATTTTCATTACAGAAATACCAAGAACATTTTCTGTAAAAGAGCTTAAAATCATTAAACAGTTTACCTTCATTGTGCCAGCACCCAGAACAAGCCGACAAGTTCTGGTGTTGAAAAGTTTCAATATCTCAGCAACACATTGGCCTACTTCAGGAGGTAAGACTGGCAAACATTTACTAATGTCCAAATAGTCGGACAACATCTTCAGCAAGATTAACCCACTGAAAAAGACACGAATGTAAATTTCCGGTTGAAGTGCACCTCAAGAAAAAGCACAAAAAAAAAAGCTGAAGTATTAACGTAAATAGTCAACATCAAGGTACAAAAAGGGCAGGATGAATTTATGAACTCAATGTTTTGGTAGATGGACTGCTAATGTCAAAGATAAGAGTCCACCGCAAGAATCACGATCAAGAATGCCCAGCAGAAAATATCGAAGGTGCAATAGCCACCATGTGATAACCAATGCCTACATGTACAAGAGTTCGAGAAGTATGTTTAGCAGGTTGATTCTGGTTGATATTCTCATTCCGGGCAGAAAGTGCAAGTTCAGCTTTTGTTTCTTGAACTGGTAGAGTTACTGACTCAGTCGAAACTCGCCCAACATGATTTGGATCTGGTAGAACAGATTCATTTGCAGCAGAAAAATGGTGAGAAGTGGTATTCTGATAATCAGGTGATGATGAACTTTGATTGTTTATGCTCAGTGTCAATTTGTGGATGAAGAAAAAGACACAAGAATGGACTGAAATTCTTCAGGGACGTCGGAAACCCATGTCTCTCGGTCAAGAACTGCCTTAATCTTTGTCATCTGAAAATACAACCCTCATGGTTCAGCAAAATGTAGGTCATTGTTAACATGTCACAGAAATTACCATGTTACAACAAACTTACGCGCGATTTGTGCAGATTTTGAAGTAATGACTATGACCGCTGTAAAGATCCACGGATACTGTACCCTAACCTGCCACCAATCTTTTGAAATGAACCTTATTTAGTATAAGCTTAGGATACTAATAAAACATAAGCACAAAGAAGAAGAAGCCGCCTTCTCAGTAGCCACTATAAAAGCCATGGTAATGTTATAGATACTCAGAAATTCTTGAATCTTTAATTTAGGGTGAAGACAGATGGTGAACACCAAGAAGTTTAGCCCCATCTTGGATGTGCAGCATTACAAGCAGCTACCGAGGCTTCTGTATTTTCTCGCAATTCATCAGCACTACAATTAATCCCCTTTTATCAGAACTGACAAGCAAAAAACTTGTAAGACGACTCCAAAAACTGTTTCAGAATAACATCTAAAGTTGACTAGTGCACTCCAAGTTACAAAAACAAGAAGTGGCATGATAGTCAGGTAGAATCCGATGAAAAGGAAATAATCTAGAAAGGAAGGGTGCAATGAAAAAAGGCACATTGGCAACAATAATAGGTTCCCTGGGCTAAATTTCATAGGCCGACATCTTGTCACTCACCAGAAACCACTATCGATCAATGAAGGCTAAATTTCCATCCAACACTATCGATCATAATGTTTGTTACCAAATCATATGAATACATAGATTGATTTTCGTTACAGAAATACCAAGAACATTTTCTGTAAAAGAACTTAAAATCATTAAACAGTTTACCTTCATTGTGCCAGCACCAAGAACAAGCCGACAAGTTCTGGTGTTGAAAAATTTCAATATCTCAGCAACACATTGGCCTACTTCAGGAGGTAAGACTGGCAAACATTTACTAATGTCCAAATAGTCGGACAACATCTTCAGCAAGATTAACCCACTGAAAAAGACACGAATGTAAATTTCCGGTTGAAGTGCACCTCAAGAAAAAGCACAAAAAAAAAAAAGCTGAAGTATTAACGTAAATAGTCAACATCAAGGTACAAAAAGGGCAGGATGAATTTATGAACTCAATGTTTTGGTAGATGGACTGCTAATGTCAAAGATAAGAGTCCACCGCAAGAATCACGATCAAGAATGCCCAGCAAAAAATATCGAAGGTGCAATAGCCACCATGTGATAACCAATGCCTACATGTACAAGAGTTCGAGAAGTAGATTTAGCAGGTTGATTCTGGTTGATATGCTCATTCCGGGCAGAAAGTGCAAGTTCAGCTTTTGTTTCTTGAACTGGTAGAGTTACTGACTCAGTCGAAACTCGCCCAACATGATTTGGATCTGGTAGAACAGATTCATTTGCATCAGAAAAATGGTGAGAAGTGGGATTCTGATAATCAGGTGATGATGAACTTTGATTGTTTATGCTCAGTGTCAATTTGTGGATGAAGAAAAAGACACAACAATGGACTGAAATTCTTCAGGGACGTCTGAAACCCATGTCTCTCGGTCAAGAACTGCCTTAATCTTTGTCATCTGAAAATACAACCCTCATGGTTCAGCAAAATGTAGGTCATTGTTAACATGTCACAGAAATTACCATGTTACAACAAACTTACGCGCGATTTGTGCTGATTTTGAAGTAATGACTATGACTGCTGTAAAGGGGATACTGTACCCTAACCTGCCACCAATCTTTTGAAATGAACCTTATTTAGTATAAGCTTAGGATACTAATAAAACATAAGCACAAAGAAGAAGAAGCCGCCTTCTCAGTAGCCACTATAAAAGCCATGGTAATGTTATAGATACTCAGAAATTCTTGAATCTTTAATTTAGGGTGAAGACAGATGGTGAACACCAAGAAGTTTAGCCCCCATCTTGGATGTGCAGCATTACAAGCAGCTACCGAGGCTTCTGTATTTTCTCGCAATTCATCAGCACTACAATTAATCCCCTTTTATCAGAACTGACAAGCAAAAAACTTGTAAGACGACTCCAAAAACTGTTTCAGAATAACATCTAAAGTTGACTAGTGCACTCCAAGTTACAAAAACAAGAAGTGGCATGATAGTCAGGTAGAATCCGATGAAAAGGAAATAATCTAGAAATGAAGGGTGCAATGAAAAAAGGCACATTGGCAACAATAAGAGGTTCCCTGGGCTAAATTTCATAGGCTGACATCTTGTCACTCACCAGAAACCACTATCGATCAATGAAGGCTAAATTTCCATCCAACACTATCGATCATAATGTTTGTTACCAAATCATATGAATACATAGATTGATTTTCATTACAGAAATACCAAGAACATTTTCTGTAAAAGAGCTTAAAATCATTAAACAGTTTACCTTCATTGTGCCGCACCAAGAACAAGCCGACAAGTTCTGGTGTTGAAAAGTTTCAATATCTCAGCAACACGTTGGCCTACTTCAGGAGGTAAGACTGGCAAACATTTACTAATGTCCAAATAGTCGGACAACATCTTCAGCAAGATTAACCCACTGAAAAAGACACGAATGTAAATTTCCGGTTGAAGTGCACCTCAAGAAAAAGCACAAAAAAAAAAAAGCTGAAGTATTAACATAAAAAGTCAACATCAAGGTACAGAAGGCAGGATGAATTTATGAACTCAATGTTTTGGTAGATGGACTGCTAATGTCAAAGATAAGAGTCCACCGCAAGAATCACGATCAAGAATGCCCAGCAAAAAATATCGAAGGTGCAATAGCCACCATGTGATAACCAATGCCGACATGTACAAGAGTTCGAGAAGTAGATTTAGCAGGTTGATTCTGGTTGATATGCTCATTCCGGGCAGAAAGTGCAAGTTCAGCTTTTGTTTCTTGAACTGGTAGTTACTGACTCAGTCGAAACTTGCCCAACATGATTTGGATCTGGTAGAACAGATTCATTTGCATCAGAAAAATGGTGAGAAGTGGGGATTCTGATAATCAGGTGATGATGAACTTTGATTGTTTATGCTCAGTGTCAATTTGTGGATGAAGAAAACGACACAAGAATGGACTGAAATTCTTCAGGGACGTCTGAAACCCATGTCTCTCGGCCAAGAACTGCCTTAATCTTTGTCATCTGGAAATACAACCCTCGTGGTTCAGCAAAATGTAGGTCATTGTTAACATGTCACAGAAATTACCATGTTACAACAAACTTACGCGCGATTTGTGCTGATTTTGAAGTAATGACTATGACTGCTGTAAAGATCCACGGATACTGTAGCCTAACCTGCCACCAATCTTTTGAAATGAACCTTATTTAGTATAAGCTTAGGATACTAATAAAACATAAGCACAAAGAAGAAAGAGCCGACTTCCTCAGTAGCCACGATAAAAAGCCATGGTAATGTTTTAGAGATATACTCAGAAATTATTAGAATCTTAATTAGGGGGGGGGGAGGTGGGCGAGGGAGGAGGCAATGTTAAGACAGCTGGGTGAACACCAAGAAGTTTAGCCCCCATCCTTTGGATGGTGCAGCATTACAAGCAGCTACCGAGGGCTTTCGGTATTTGTCTCGCAATTCATCAGCACTACAAGTATCCCCCTTTTATCAGAACTGACAAGCAAAACTTGTAAGACGACTCCAAAAACTGTTGTTTCATAATACATCTAAAGTTTGACTAGTTCACTCCAAGTTACAAAAACAAGAATGGCAGATGTCAGGTAAGAATCCGATGAAAAAGGAATAATCTAGAAATGAAGGGTGCAATGAAAAAAGGCCCATTGGCAACAATAAGAGGTTCCCTGGGCTAAATTTCATAGGCTGACATCTTGTCACTCACCAGAAACCACTATCGATCAATGAAGGCTAAATTTCCATCCAACACTATCCATCATAATGTTTGTTACCAAATCATATGAATACATAGATTGATTTTCATTACAGAAATACCAAGAACATTTTCTGTAAAAGAGCTTAAAATCATTAAACAGTTTACCTTCATTGTGCCAGCACCCAGAACAAGCCGACAAGTTCTGGTGTTGAAAAGTTTCAATATCTCAGCAACACATTGGCCTACTTCAGGAGGTAAGACTGGCAAACATTTACTAATGTCCAAATAGTCGGACAACATCTTCAGCAAGATTAACCCACTGAAAAAGACACGAATGTAAATTTCAGTTTGAAGTGCACCTCAAGAAAAAGAACAAAAAAAAAAAAGCTGAAGTATTTACATAAATAGTCAACATCAAGGTACAAAAAGGGCAGGATGAATTTATGAACTCAATGTTTTGGTAGATGGACTGCTAATGTCAAAGATAAGAGGCCACCGCAAGAATCACGATCAAGAATGCCCAGCAAAAAATATCGAAGGTGCAATAGCCACCATGTGATAACCAATGCCTACATGTACAAGAGTTCGAGAAGTAGATTTAGCAAGTTGATTCTGGTTGATATGCTCATTCCGGACAGAAGGTGCAAGTTCAGCTTTTGTTTCTTGAACTGGTAGAGTTACTGACTCAGTCGAAACTTGCCCAACATGATCTGGATCGGGTAGAACAGATTCATTTGCATCAGAAAAATGGTGAGAAGTGGGATTCTGATAATCAGGTGATGATGAACTTTGATTGTTTATGCTCGTGTCAATTTGTGGATGAAGAAAAAGACACAACAATGGACTGAAATTCTTCAGGGACGTCTGAAACCCATGTCTCTCGGTCAAGAACTGCCTTAATCTTTGTCATCTGAAAATACAACCCTCATGTTCAGCAAAATGTAGGTCATTGTTAACATGTCACAGAAATTACCATGTTACAACAAACTTACGCGCGATTTGTGCTGATTTTGAAGGAATGACTATGACTGCTGTAAAGATCCACGGATACTGTACCCTAACCTGCCACCAAGCTTTTGAAATGAACCTTATTTAGTATAAGCTTAGGATACTAATAAAACATAAGCACAAAGAAGAAGAAGCCGCCTTCTCAGTAGCCACTATAAAAGCCATGGTAATGTTATAGATACTCAGAAATTCTTGAATCTTTAATTTAGGGTGAAGACAGATGGTGAACACCAAGAAGTTTAGCCCCCATCTTGGATGTGCAGCATTACAAGCAGCTACCAAGGCTTCGGTATTTTCTCGCAATTCATCAGCACTACAATTAATCCCTTTTATCAGAACTGACAAGCAAAAAACTTGTAAGACGACTCCAAAAACTGTTTCAGAATAACATCTAAAGTTGACTAGTGCACTCCAAGTTACAAAAACAAGAAGTGGCATGATAGTCAGGTAGAATCCGATGAAAAGGAAATAATCTAGAAATGAAGGGTGCAATGAAAAAAGGCACATTGGCAACAATAATAGGTTCCCTGGGCTAAATTTCATAGGCTGACATCTTGTCACTCACCAGAAACCACTATCGATCAATGAAGGCTAAATTTCCATCCAACACTATCGATCATAATGTTTGTTACCAAATCATATGAATACATAGATTGATTTTCATTACAGAAATACCAAGAACATTTTCTGTAAAAGAGCTTAAAATCATTAAACAGTTTACCTTCATTGTGCCAGCACCAAGAACAAGCCGACAAGTTCTGGTGTTGAAAAGTTTCAATATCTCAGCAACACATTGGCCTACTTCAGGAGGTAAGACTGGCAAACATTTACTAATGTCCAAATAGTCGGACAACATCTTCAGCAAGATTAACCCACTGAAAAAGACACGAATGTAAATTTCCGGTTGAAGTGCACCTCAAGAAAAAGCACAAAAAAAAAAAAAGCTGAAGTATTAACATAAATAGTCAACATCAAGGTACAAAAAGGCAGGATGAATTTATGAACTCAATGTTTTGGTAGATGGACTGCTAATGTCAAAGATAAGAGTCCACCGCAAGAATCACGATCAAGAATGCCCAGCAAAAAATATCGAAGGTGCAATAGCCACCATGTGATAACCAATGCCTACATGTACAAGAGTTCGAGAAGTAGATTTAGCAGGTTGATTCTGGTTGATATGCTCATTCCGGGCAGAAAGTGCAAGTTCAGCTTTTGTTTCTTGAACTGGTAGAGTTACTGACTCAGTCGAAACTCGCCCAACATGATTTGGATCTGGTAGAACAGATTCATTTGCATCAGAAAAATGGTGAGAAGTGGGATTCTGATAATCAGGTGATGATGAACTTTGATTGTTTATGCTCAGTGTCAATTTGTGGATGAAGAAAAAGACACAAGAATGGACTGAAATTCTTCAGGGACGTCGAAACCCATGTCTCTCGGTCAAGAACTGCCTTAATCTTTGTCATCTGAAAATACAACCCTCATGGTTCAGCAAAATGTAGGTCATTGTTAACATGTCACAGAAATTACCATGTTACAACAAACTTACGCGCGATTTGTGCTGATTTTGAAGGAATGACTATGACTGCTGTAAAGATCCACGGATACTGTACCCTAACCTGCCACCAATCTTTTGAAATGAACCTTATTTAGTATAAGCTTAGGATACTAATAAAACATAAGCACAAAGAAGAAGAAGCCGCCTTCTCAGTAGCCACTATAAAAGCCATGGTAATGTTATAGATACTCAGAAATTCTTGAATCTTTAATTTAGGGTGAAGACAGATGGTGAACACCAAGAAGTTTAGCCCCCATCTTGGATGTGCAGCATTACAAGCAGCTACCAAGGCTTCTGTATTTTCTCGCAATTCATCAGCACTACAATTAATCCCCTTTTATCAGAACTGACAAGCAAAAAACTTGTAAGACGACTCCAAAAACTGTTTCAGAATAACATCTAAAGTTGACTAGTGCACTCCAAGTTACAAAAACAAGAAGTGGCATGATAGTCAGGTAGAATCCGATGAAAAGGAAATAATCTAGAAATGAAGGGTGCAATGAAAAAAGGCACATTGGCAACAATAATAGGTTCCCTGGGCTAAATTTCATAGGCTGACCTCTTGTCACTCACCAGAAACCACTATCGATCAATGAAGGCTAAATTTCCATCCAACACTATCGATCATAATGTTTGTTACCAAATCATATGAATACATAGATTGATTTTCATTACAGAAATACCAAGAACATTTTCTGTAAAAGAACTTAAAATCATTAAACAGTTTACCTTCATTGTGCCAGCACCAAGAACAAGCCGACAAGTTCTGGTGTTGAAAAGTTTCAATATCTCAGCAACACATTGGCCTACTTCAGGAGGTAAGACTGGCAAACATTTACTAATGTCCAAATAGTCGGACAACATCTTCAGCAAGATTAACCCACTGAAAAAGACACGAATGTAAATTTCCGGTTGAAGTGCACCTCAAGAAAAAGCACAAAAAAAAAAAAAGCTGAAGTATTAACGTAAATAGTCAACATCAAGGTACAAAAAGGGCAGGATGAATTTATGAACTCAATGTTTTGGTAGATGGACTGCTAATGTCAAAGATAAGAGTCCACCGCAAGAATCACGATCAAGAATGCCCAGCAGAAAATATCGAAGGTGCAATAGCCACCATGTGATAACCAATGCCTACATGTACAAGAGTTCGAGAAGTAGATTTAGCAGGTTGATTCTGGTTGATATGCTCATTCCGGGCAGAAAGTGCAAGTTCAGCTTTTGTTTCTTGAACTGGTAGAGTTACTGACTCAGTCGAAACTCGCCCAACATGATTTGGATCTGGTAGAACAGATTCATTTGCATCAGAAAAATGGTGAGAAGTGGGATTCTGATAATCAGGTGATGATGAACTTTGATTGTTTATGCTCAGTGTCAATTTGTGGATGAAGAAAAAGACACAACAATGGACTGAAATTCTTCAGGGACGTCTGAAACCCATGTCTCTCGGTCAAGAACTGCCTTAATCTTTGTCATCTGAAAATACAACCCTCATGGTTCAGCAAAATGTAGGTCATTGTTAACATGTCACAGAAATTACCATGTTACAACAAACTTACGCGCGATTTGTGCTGATTTTGAAGGAATGACTATGACTGCTGTAAAGATCCACGGATACTGTACCCTAACCTGCCACCAATCTTTTGAAATGAACCTTATTTAGTATAAGCTTAGGATACTAATAAAACATAAGCACAAAGAAGAAGAAGCCGCCTTCTCAGTAGCCACTATAAAAGCCATGGTAATGTTATAGATACTCAGAAATTCTTGAATCTTTAATTTAGGGTGAAGACAGATGGTGAACACCAAGAAGTTTAGCCCCCATCTTGGATGTGCAGCATTACAAGCAGCTACCAAGGCTTCTGTATTTTCTCGCAATTCATCAGCACTACAATTAATCCCCTTTTATCAGAACTGACAAGCAAAAAACTTGTAAGACGACTCCAAAAACTGTTTCAGAATAACATCTAAAGTTGACTAGTGCACTCCAAGTTACAAAAACAAGAAGTGGCATGATAGTCAGGTAGAATCCGATGAAAAGGAAATAATCTAGAAATGAAGGGTGCAATGAAAAAAGGCACATTGGCAACAATAATAGGTTCCCTGGGCTAAATTTCATAGGCTGACATCTTGTCACTCACCAGAAACCACTATCGATCAATGAAGGCTAAATTTCCATCCAACACTATCGATCATAATGTTTGTTACCAAATCATATGAATACATAGATTGATTTTCATTACAGAAATACCAAGAACAGTTTCTGTAAAAGAGCTTAAAATCATTAAACAGTTTACCTTCATTGTGCCAGCACCAAGAACAAGCCGACAAGTTCTGGTGTTGAAAAGTTTCAATATCTCAGCAACACGTTGGCCTACTTCAGGAGGTAAGACTGGCAAACATTTACTAATGTCCAAATAGTCGGACAACATCTTCAGCAAGATTAACCCACTGAAAAAGACACGAATGTAAATTTCCGGTTGAAGTGCACCTCAAGAAAAAGCACAAAAAAAAAAAAAAGCTGAAGTATTAACGTAAATAGTCAACATCATGGTACAAAAAGGGCAGGATGAATTTATGAACTCAATGTTTTGGTAGATGGACTGCTAATGTCAAAGATAAGAGTCCACCGCAAGAATCACGATCAAGAATGCCCAGCAGAAAATATCCAAGGTGCAATAGCCACCATGTGATAACCAATGCCTACATGTACAAGAGTTCGAGAAGTAGATTTAGCAGGTTGATTCTGGTTGATATGCTCATTCCGGGCAGAAAGTGCAAGTTCAGCTTTTGTTTCTTGAACTGGTAGAGTTACTGACTCAGTCGAAACTCGCCCACCATGATTTGGATCTGGTAGAACAGATTCATTTGCATCAGAAAATGGTGAGAAGTGGTATTCTGATAATCAGGTGATGATGAACTTTGATTGTTTATGGCTCAGTGTCAATTTGTGGATGAAGAAAAAGACACAACAATGGACTGAAATTCTTCAGGGACGTCTGAAACCATGTCTCTCGCCAAGACTGCCTTAATCTTTGTCAATCTGAAAATACAACCCTCTGTGGTTCAGCAAAATGTGGTCATTGTTAACATGTCACAGAAATTACCATTTGACAACAAACTTACGCGCGATTTGGTGCGATTTTGAAGGAATGACTATGACTGCTGTAAAGATCCACGGATACTGTACCCTAACCTGCCACCAATCTTTTGAAATGAACCTTATTTAGTATAAGCTTAGGATACTAATAAAACATAAGCACAAGAAGAAGAAGCCGCCTTCTCAGTAGCCACTATAAAAGCCATGGTAATGTTATAGATACTCAGAAATTCTTGAATCTTTAATTTAGGGTGAAGACAGATGGTGAACACCAAGAAGTTTAGCCCCCATCTTGGATGTGCAGCATTACAAGCAGCTACCAAGGCTTCTGTATTTTCTCGCAATTCATCAGCACTACAATTAATCCCCTTTTATCAGAACTGACAAGCAAAAAACTTGTAAGACAACTCCAAAAACTGTTTCAGAATAACATCTAAAGTTGACTAGTGCACTCCAAGTTACAAAAACAAGAAGTGGCATGATAGTCAGGTAGAATCCGATGAAAAGGAAATAATCTAGAAATGAAGGGTGCAATGAAAAAAGGCACATTGGCAACAATAAGAGGTTCCCTGGGCTAAATTTCATAGGCTGACATCTTGTCACTCACCAGAAACCACTATCGATCAATGAAGGCTAAATTTCCATCCAACACTATCGATCATAATGTTTGTTACCAAATCATATGAATACATAGATTGATTTTCGTTACAGAAATACCAAGAACATTTTCTGTAAAAGAACTTAAAATCATTAAACAGTTTACCTTCATTGTGCCAGCACCAAGAACAAGCCGACAAGTTCTGGTGTTGAAAAGTTTCAATATCTCAGCAACACATTGGCCTACTTCAGGAGGTAAGACTGGCAAACATTTACTAATGTCCAAATAGTCGGACAACATCTTCAGCAAGATTAACCCACTGAAAAAGACACGAATGTAAATTTCCCGTTGAAGTGCACCTCAAGAAAAAGCACAAAAAAAAAAGAGCTGAAGTATTAACATAAATAGTCAACATCAAGGTACACAAAGGGCAGGATGAATTTATGAACTCAATGTTTTGGTAGATGGACTGCTAATGTCAAAGATAAGAGTCCACCGCAAGAATCACGATCAAGAATGCCCAGCAGAAAATATCGAAGGTGCAATAGCCACCATGTGATAACCAATGCCTACATGTACAAGAGTTCGAGAAGTAGATTTAGCAGGTTGATTCTGGTTGATATGCTCATTCCGGGCAGAAAGTGCAAGTTCAGCTTTTGTTTCTTGAACTGGTAGAGTTACTGACTCAGTCGAAACTCGCCCAACATGATTTGGATCTGGTAGAACAGATTCATTTGCATCAGAAAAATGGTGAGAAGTGGTATTCTGATAATCAGGTGATGATGAACTTTGATTGTTTATGCTCAGTGTCAATTTGTGGATGAAGAAAAAGACACAAGAATGGACTGAAATTCTTCAGGGACGTCTGAAACCCATGTCTCTCGGTCAAGAACTGCCTTAATCTTTGTCATCTGAAAATACAACCCTCATGGTTCAGCAAAATGTAGGTCATTGTTAACATGTCACAGAAATTACCATGTTACAACAAACTTACGCGCGATTTGTGCTGATTTTGAAGTAATGACTATGACTGCTGTAAAGATCCACGGATACTGTACCCTAACCTGCCACCAATCTTTTGAAATGAACCTTATTTAGTATAAGCTTAGGATACTAATAAAAACATAGCACAAAGAAAGAAGAAAGCCCGCATTCTCAGTAGCCACATATAAAAGCCATGGCAATGTTATAGATACTCAGAAATTCTTGAATCTTTAATTTAGGGTGAAGACAGATGGTGAACACCAAGAAGTTTAGCCCCCATCTTTGGATGTGCAGCATTACAAGCAGCTACCGAGGCTTCTGTATTTTCTCGCAATTCATCAGCACTACAATTAATTCCCTTTTATCAGAACTGACAAGCAAAAAAACTTGTAAGACAACTCCAAAAACTGTTTCAGAATAACATCTAAAGTTGACTAGTGCACTCCAAGTTACAAAAACAAGAAGTGGCATGATAGTCAAGTAGAAATCCGATGAAAAAGGAATAATCTAGAAATGAACGGGGTGCAGCGATGAAAAAAGTCACATGTGGCACAAATAAGAGGTTCACACTTGGCCTAAATTTTCATAGCTGACATCTGCACGCTCCACCAGAAACCACTATCGATCAATGAAGGCTAAATTTCCATCCAACACTATCGATCATAATGTTTGTTACCAAATCATCTGAATACATAGATTGATTTTCATTACAGAAATACCAAGAACATTTTCTGTAAAAGAGCTTAAAATCATTAAACAGTTTACCTTCATTGTGCCAGCACCAAGAACAAGCCGACAAGTTCTGGTGTTGAAAAGTTTCAATATCTCAGCAACACGTTGGCCTACTTCAGGAGGTAAGACTGGCAAACATTTACTAATGTCCAAATAGTCGGACAACATCTTCAGCAAGATTAACCCACTGAAAAAGACACGAATGTAAATTTCCGGTTGAAGTGCACCTCAAGAAAAAGCACAAAAAAAAAAAAGCTGAAGTATTAACGTAAATAGTCAACATCATGGTACAAAAAGGGCAGGATGAATTTATGAACTCAATGTTTTGGTAGATGGACTGCTAATGTCAAAGATAAGAGTCCACCACAAGAATCACGATCAAGAATGCCCAGCAAAAAATATCGAAGGTGCAATAGCCACCATGTGATAACCACTGCCTACATGTACAAGAGTTCGAGAAGTAGATTTAGCAGGTTGATTCTGGTTGATATGCTCATTCCGGGCAGAAAGTGCAAGTTCAGCTTTTGTTTCTTGAACTGGTAGAGTTACTGAATCAGTCGAAACTCGCCCAACATGATTTGGATCTGGTAGAACAGATTCATTTGCATCAGAAAAATGGTGAGAAGTGGGATTCTGATAATCAGGTGATGATGAACTTTGATTGTTTATGCTCAGTGTCAATTTGTGGATGAAGAAAAAGACACCACAATGGACTGAAATTCTTCAGGGACGTCTGAAACCCATGTCTCTCGGTCAAGAACTGCCTTAATCTTTGTCATCTGAAAATACAACCCTCATGGTTCAGCAAAATGTAGGTCATTGTTAACATGTCACAGAAATTACCATGTTACAACAAACTTACGCGCGATTTGTGCTGATTTTGAAGGAATGACTATGACTGCTGTAAAGATCCACGGATACTGTACCCTAACCTGCCACCAATCTTTTGAAATGAACCTTATTTAGTAGAAGCTTAGGATACTAATAAAACATAAGCACAAAGAAGAAGAAGCCGCCTTCTCAGTAGCCACTATAAAAGCCATGGTAATGTTATAGATACTCAGAAATTCTTGAATCTTTAATTTAGGGTGAAGACAGATGGTGAACACCAAGAAGTTTTAGCCCCCATCTTGGATGTGCAGCATTACAAGCAGCTACCAAGGCTTCTGTATTTTCTCGCAATTCATCAGCACTACAATTAATCCCCTTTTATCAGAACTGACAAGCAAAAAACTTGTAAGACGACTCCAAAAACTGTTTCAGAATAACATCTAAAGTTGACTAGTGCACTCCACGTTACAAAAACAAGAAGTGGCATGATAGTCAGGTAGAATCCGATGAAAAGGAAATAATCTAGAAATGAAGGGTGCAATGAAAAAAGGCACATTGGCAACAATAAGAGGTTCCCTGGGCTAAATTTCATAGGCTGACATCTTGTCATCACTCAACCAGAAACCACTATCGATCAATTGAAGGCTAAATTTTCCATCAACACTACCATCTAAGGTTTGTAACCGAAATCAGATGAAATGACATAGATTGATTTTCCATTACAGAAATAACCAATACCAAGAACTTTTCTGTAAAATAGCTTAAAATCATTAAACAGTTTACCTTCATTGGTCCAGCACCAAGAACAAGCCGACAAGTTCTGGTGTTGAAAAGTTTCAATATCTCAGCAACACATTGGCCTACTTCAGGAGGTAAGACTGGCAAACATTTACTAATGTCCAAATAGTCGGACAACAGCTTCAGCAAGATTAACCCACTGAAAAAGACACGAATGTAAATTTCCAGTTGAAGTGCACCTCAGGAAAAAGCACAAAAAAAAAAAAGCTGAAGTATTAACATAAATAGTCAACATCAAGGTACAAAAAGGGCAGGATGAATTTATGAACTCAATGGTTTGGTAGATGGACTGCTAATGTCAAAGATAAGAGTCCACCACAAGAATCACGATCAAGAATGCCCAGCAAAAAATATCGTAGGTGCAATAGCCACCATGTGAGTAAACAGGCCTAATGTACAAGATTCGAGAAGTAGATTTAGCAGGTTGATCTGGTTGATAGCTCCATTCCGGGCAGAAAGTGCAAGTTACTTTTGTTTCTGTGAACTGGTAGAGTGACTGACGCAGTCGAAACATGCGCCCAACATGCTTTTGGATTCTGGTAGAGAACAGATTCATTTGCATCAGAAAAATGGTGAGAAGTGGTATTCTGATAATCAGGTGATGATGAACTTTGATTGTTTATGCTCAGTGTCAATTTGTGGATGAAGAAAAAGACACAACAACGGACTGAAATTCTTCAGGGACGTCTGAAACCCATGTCTCTCGGCCAAGAACTGCCTTAATCTTTGTCATCTGAAAATACAACCCTCGTGGTTCAGCAAAATGTAGGTCATTGTTTACATGTCACAGAAATTAAAACCAGGTTACAAACAAGACTTACGCGCGATTTGGTGCCTGATTTTGAATGGAATGACTATGACTGCTGTAAAGATCCACGGAATACTTACCCTGAAACCTGCCACAAATCTTTTGAAATGAACCTTAGTTATTATAAGCTTATAGGATACTAATA
>RXID01016575.1:0-25011 GCA_005019695.1 Trichopus zeylanicus subsp. travancoricus
GAGGATAAGAAGGAGAAAAACATTACCTTCAAGGCTAAGGAAAGAAATGAAGATAAGGAGAAGATAGTGATCATGAAATGGTGCTTATTATTAGAAGATTCAAGGCATTTCTCTAGAAGAAGTATAAGCCAAGAAAGCCCAAGAGAATTGAGAAGAACAATGATGATGAAGATGAGGTTTGTGAATTTCCTTCTGAAGATTAACAAGAGGCTGCTCAGGAATTATTCACCATGCATTAGAAACTTATTTTAAAGTATGGTTTTATTTAAAAAGAAAATGATTTCTCTTGAAAATAATTTTTGTACTTTGAAATCTTGCAAAACTTCTTGTGATTGAAAAATAATGTTGAAGCTCTTAAAAATGAGATTTTAGAAAGACCTTGGAAAAAGTATTTCATAGAAATTATACCTTGAACATGATTTTGAAAAATAAAAACTATATTTTGAAAAAATTCAGACTTAGTTTTATTGTATGTTCAAAATCCAAGAGAACAAAAATTTATTTTCTAAAGGCTTCAAATGGAAAATCTTCCAAAATTGAAATGTCATTATTGTAGCCTCCATTAACATGTTTCTACTAGTTGGCCAATTAATAAAGTACTTCTTTTAAGCAAATTTGGGTACCTAAGGGGATAATTCAAACTTGATAAGTGGAGGTTACTTAGAGGTGATTGTTTGGGTTCCTAAAGTTTTTCTAACTTAATTAGTGGAGGTTAGCTAGAGATGACCCAAGTAGTTAAATTTGTCACTTGATTATGATCACCCTCTTAGTAAATTAATAAATGTAAGGTTATTTTTATTTAAATATTTTTGAGATATTTTGCCCTCTTCTTAATATGTTTATTTTGTTGTATCCACTTTTGAGTTGAGTTATGTTGCCTGAACAAGTTTGTTTGGACACTCAAACCTCTCAAAAATAGCAAGTCTATTTTTGACATTTGAGGACTCATGATTTAGGTGAGTACCAATTTTTAATATTTTAGGTATGTCCCCACTCTAATGATATCAATGGAAGGTTGTTCCTTAATAGTGGATGTTTATCATCTATGATGGAGAATCCATCGATGTTCAAGGAATTGAAAGGCAAAGGAGAAGGACATGTAACTTTCAATGACAACACTAAAGGTAAAATCATTGATATAGGTAATGTGTTTGTAACACCCCTGTCGTGTTCGATCGAACCACAACACAAGTGGACAACATACAAATAAAAGGTTTACAGAATACATAGAATTAAAATTTATTTCATCAATACGAATATAGTTCAGATAACATAACGAAACGTGGTCTCACTAGAAATACTCAAGTCCTCAAAGGTTTTCCCATACATAAAAATAGAATAACATGTAAATAAATCAACTCCAAAGATAGTTGCGCACGTACTCTCTGCTACCGAAGACACTTGTGCTAGGCTGCTACTCTCATGTGGATAGGAACAATCAAAGAATGAGCCACGAATGCTCAGTAGGAAGTTACCTCCTCCAAACAGTAGGAGAGATCAATTTTTGGTGGCAACAATAAAATTAACACAGTGGCAACAATAGTAATTCGACGACAAAGGTGATTAGGTAAACTAACATCCACAGCAAGAAATGAATCAACAAGGATATCTTATGGGTGTGGTTGCCCCCCCTCCCTACCAAGCAGAGTCATACCACTCTGTACTCCCAACCGCTGATGGAGTGGTGATCCGTAATCACACAGCAGATCACGCTTGATGGAGTGGTGATCCGTAATCACACAGCAGATCACGTCCCCTATCAAGTAGAGTCATACCACTCTGCACTCCCAACCGCTGATAAAGTGGTGATCCGTAATCACACAGCAGATCACGCTTGATGGAGTGGTGATCCGTATCACACAGCAGATCACGTTTGATGGGGTGGTGATCTGTATCACACAGCAGATCACGTTTGAGGGGGGGTGGTGATCCGTAATCACACAGCAGATCACGTCCCCTACAACTCCGCCATCAAGATAAATAATTTCCATCAATTCCACCTTATGAACCTCCAATTTATCATGTTATTATCAACAGACATTGATCTAGCAATTCATCACCCAAATCCTTAATAATTCCACATTTAATCCTTACAGTATATTTTTCACAAAAGTCCCCAATATCATTTGATTCACATATTAGCCCTTTAAATTCTAAGTTATAACAAATCCAGTCGATTTCCAAATAAATCATAATTTGATTCCATCTTACAAATTCATTCTCAATGAAATTTAAGTATCCCAATCAAATTTCAACACAATCATAAATTCAACTGCCCCAAATCCAAATCAATTTACCAATCAATTTAATCAATCTTACTAAATTCCTCCAATCTAATCTGTAATCAATTTCAATTTCAATTCGCAATAATCAGACTCATTTCATTGAACCAAAACATGGATTCAGATTACTTAACTTGATCTAAACTATTCGCCTCACCATTAGTTCGATTAATCCTCAAGTCTGATTTAAACCAATTCTAAAATCAAAATTTAAACCAAAACCAATTCTGAACCAAATTTAAACCAAAACCAACTTTAACCAAAGCCAAAATCAAAATCAACTCTTAACTAAACCAAACCAAAACCAACTCTTAACTAAACCAAACCAAAACCAACTCTTCAATTAAACCAAAACTATAATCAACTTAAATTAAACCATAATTAACACTAATCCTTCGGCCACCTCAAAAACCCTAACCCTAATGCCGCCGCCGCCGCCGCCGCCAGGCCATCACGCCGTCCGGCCGGCGCGCAGCCACGCAGCCACGCCGCCACGCCTGGCCACCGCTCCGGCGTCGTCGGATCCGTGCTTCCCGGCGCCTCCGATCGTAGTCGACCCGTGCCGTCGGGCCGAAGCAAGCGCCGCTGCAGCCCGAGCGGCCTGCGCAGCCGCATGCTGGCGGACCCCCGGCCCGCGCGGTCGTGCGCACGCCACCGGCCGCTCCCGACGCCGTATCGCGCGCCGGGACTGCGTCGACGCCGGATCCCGTGCCGCCTGCGCACGACGCCCGCACGCATCAACGCCGCACGTCACCGCACGCCGCCGCACCGCACGCCGCCGCACCGCATGCCGCCGTTTCCGCTGCCGGTCGCCGGAGCACAGCGGACGATCGGGGAAGGAGATGGAAATTTTACAAATTTAACCCTCAAATCTTTCTATTCTCAAAACATATCATAGATCGGTATATCACCTTAAAAATTGGGCATATCTATTCTCTACTTAGTTTTACTTAGATCTAAGTTATCATCCTCCTAAATATCATGGGGGTCACTAAATTTTCTGATTATTCAACATGGACTTGTCTCAGGAATAAAGGTAAAGAAAGACGAATGAAAATAACTCAACCTACTTCAAATAGAGGTAAGGAGAAAACAAATGAAAGTAACTTAACGTACCTCGAATCTCGATAACAATCGTCCCAAATCTTCTTTCCACTCCGTAAGCCTCCCCAACGATTGTTCCTTGACTCTCTCTATCCGTCCGGGTTTAATGGGTGATTGCTGCCTATAAATAGAGGCAGTTATTGGGTTGTGGGTTGTGGGCCCGAGTAATGGGCCGTTATGGAGTGACGGGTGGTTACATTCCTACCCCGTTAAATAAATTTAGTCCCCAAATTTAAAATGAACATACCTCAAAAAATATGGGGGTATTTGCCCCTGATGTCCTCCTCTCTCTCCCAACTGGCCTCGTCCACAGAGTGATGCTGCCACTGTACTTTTACCAAAGGGATCACCTTTCTTCTTAACACATGCTCTTTTCGTTCTAAGATCCGAATTGGCGGCTCCTCACATGTCAAGTCCTCCCTCAGCTGTAACGACTGAAATGATAGTATATGTGTGACATCTGGGATGTACTTCCTCAGCATTGACACGTGGAAGACGTTATGCACATTAGTTAATGCTGGAGGCAAGGCAAGTTTATAAGCAACTACTCCAATTCACTCTAAGATCTCAAAGGGGCCAATATAACGAGGTGCTAACTTGCCCATAATCCCAAATCTCATCACGCCCTTTGTTGGAGAGATCTTTAGAAAAACATGATCACCCACGGGAAACTCCAGATCCCGCCTTCTGGTATTAGCATAACTCCTTTGTCTACTTTGTGCTGTGAGTAACCTCTTTCGAATCACTTCAATCTTCTCGGTAGCTAATTGAACCAACTCTGGTCCCAAAATTTGCTTCTCACCAACCTCTGTCCAACACACAGGGGATCTACACTTCCTCTCATACAAAACCTCATAAGGTGCCATTTGAATACCAGCATGATAACTATTGTTGTAGGTGAACTCAGCTAGACACAAATGAGAGTCCCAGCTCCCCTTGAAATCCAGAGCACACGCTCTCAGCAAGTCCTCTAGGGTCTGGATTGTTCTCTCTGATTAACCATCAGTTTGAGGGTGATATGCAGTACTAAAACCTAGTTGCATCCTCAAAGCTTTCTGAAAACTACCCCAAAATCGTGAAGTGAATCTGGGATCTCTATCGGAGATGATGGTAACGGGTACTCCATGAAGTTTTACTACTTCCTCCATACATAATTCAGCAAGCTTGTCCAAGAAGTAGGTCATCTTAATAGGAAGGAAATGGGCTGACTTAGTTAACCGATCCACCACAACCCAAATAGCATCCAACCCTTTCCTTGTCCTTGGTAACCCAGGCACAAAGTCCATGGTCACATGTTCCCATTTCCATTCAGGGATAGGGAGTGGCTGTAACTTTCCTACTGGTTTTTGGTGTTCAATTTTGACCTGTTGACACACTAAACATTTGGAAAGAAATTCTGCAATATCTCTCTTCATGTCATGCCTCCAATAATCTTGCTTCATATCTCGGTCCATCTTGTACTACCTGGGTGTATTGAGAAGCGAGAGCGATGAGACCCTCTTAACAATTTCTGCTTCAATTGAACATCCTTTGGGACACATAGCCGACCCTGATATCGAACCACACCATCAGTAGTCACATCAAACCCTTGCTTGGGACTCTGAGTTAACTCTAATTTTAAAGTCTATAACATAGGATCTTTCAACTGACACTCTTTATGTTTTAGCACCAATTCTGACTTTAGGCGCCCTTGTTGAGTCTTCTGATATCATAATTAATTTCATGTCTCTCAGAGTCTCTAAAGTCTTCCGTTTTCTTACCAATAAATGGGACGAATATCCTGCTGATTCCCTACTAAGCGCATCTACGACAACATTAGCTCTACTTGGAAGGTAATTGATTGAACAATCATAATCTTTTAGAAAATCTAGTTATCTCCTCTGTCTTATATTGAGTTCCTTTTGGGTGAAAAGATATTTCAAATTCTTATAATCTGTAAAGATTTCGAATGTCTGTTCATACAGATAATGCCTCTAGATTTTCAGTACAAAAATGATGGCCACTAACTCAAGGTCATGAATGGGATAATTTTTCTCATGGGCCTTCAATTATATAGGGGCATAAACAGCCACTTTTCCATATTGCATCAGAACACAACCAAATCCTTTGATGGAAGCATCATTATACACCACCAAACCATCACCCCGGAAGGTATGGTCAACACAGGTGTAGTAGTCAGCCTTATCTTTAATTCTTGGAAACTTTGTTCACAGTCTTCCATCCAATCAAATTTAACACCCTTCTGAATCAACTGGGTCAGTAGAGTAGTAATCTTGGAAAAACCTTTCACAAATCTTCTATAGTAACCTGCCAATCTAAGGAAGCTTCTCACCTTAGTTACATTAGTTGACCTTTTCCAGTCTAACAAAGTTTCTATTTTCTTGAGATCTACCGATATACCAGCACCAGAGATCACATGACCCAAGAAAATCACCTCTGACAATCAGAAGCCACACTTACTAAGTTTGGCATACAATTTCTCTTGTCTTGAGGTTTCTAATACAATTCTGAGATATTGCTCATGCTTCTTATGACTCTTGAAATATATTAGGATATCATCTATAAAGACAATGACAAACTGATCTAAATACTACATGAATATCTTATTCATCAAATCCATAAAGACAGTCAGTGCATTGGTCAAGCCAAATGGCATAACAAGAAATTCGTAATGTTCATAGCGAGTCCTAAAGGCGTCTTCGAGATGCCCTCCTCCTTGACCTTTAATTGATGATAGCCAGATCTTAGGTTAATCTTCGAGTACACTTGAGTACCTTATAACTGATCAAAGAGATCGTCAATCCGAGAAAGAGGATATTTATTCTTTACTATGATTTGATTTAACTGACAGTAATCAATGCAAAATCTCATATTTTTGTCTTTCTTCTTCACAAAAAGAATTGGTGCATCCCAAGGAGATGCACTAGGGCGTATGTGACCATTGTCCAAAAGTTTTTACAATTGCTTCTTCAACTCTACTAACTTCACCGGTGCCATTCTACAAGGGGGTTTCGAGATCGAAGCTGCACCGGGCTTGAGGTCTATGTCAAACTCCACCTCTCTGTCAAGAGACAATCCTAATAACTTCTCAAGAAAGACCTCTGGATACTTTCGGATAGTAGGAATGTCCTCTAATCGACGTGTACTCAATAGCTTCTCAGAGATAAAAACTAGATACTCCTTGCAACCCTTCATAAGTAGTTGTTGGGCTTGTGGAAAAGAAATGATAGGAGAAAAGTTTTCTTACATACCGGAGAAAGTAAAAGCATCTTGTCTAGGTGATCTGAAAGTTATTACCTTCATCAAAAAATCAACATTGGTATGATAAACTGCCAACCAGTCCATGCCTAAAATGACATCAAAATCCTTAAAATTTAATAGCACTCGATCTACAGTGAGTTCTTAGTTTCCAATTCTAATGATACACCACTTGAATACCTAATCTACAATCATTTTATCGCCAGTAGGCATTCCAACTATCAAAATTATCTTCAGAGGTTCAGTCTTTCTAATCAGCTTGATAGCAAAGTGAGGGGAAATAAAAATAATGTGTAGAGCCAGAATCGATCGATATAGAGACGATCCTATTATCGATAAGAATTTTACTTTACACCACATGAAATAAATCTTAAAACTATGTTATTCTTAAACCTTATGCTCTGATACCATAAAAGTTGTAACACCCCTGTCATGTTCGATCGAACCACAACACAAGTGGACAACATACAAATAAAACGTTTACAGAATACATAGAATTAAAATTTATTTCATCAATACGAATATAGTTCAGATAACATAACGAAACGTGGTCTCACTAGAAATACTCAAGTCCTCAAAGGTTTTTCCATACATAAAAATAGAATAACATGTAAATAAATCAGCTCCAAAGATAGTTGCGCATGTACTCTCTACTACCGTAGACACCTGTGCCAGGCTGCTACTCTCCTGTGGATAGGAACAATCAAAGAATGAGCCACGAATGCTCAGTAGGAAGTTACCTCCTCCAAATAGTAGGAGAGATCAATTTTTGGTCGCAACAATAAAATTAACACAGTGGCAACAATAGTAATTTGATGACAAAGGTGATTAGGTAAACTAACATCCATAGCAAGAAATGAATCAACAAGGATATCTTATAGGTGTGGCTGCCCCCCCCCCCCCAAAAAAACACCAAGCAGAGTCATACCACTTTGTACTCCCAACCGCTGATGGAGTGGTGATCCATAATCACACAGCAGATCACGCTTGATGGAGTGGTGATCCGTAATCACACAGCAGATCACATCCCCTATCAAGCAGAGTCATACCACTCTGCACTCCCAACCGCTGATGGAGTGGTGATCCGTAATCACACAGCAAATCACGCTTGATGGAGTGGTGATCCGTATCACACAGCAGATCACGTTTGATGGAGTGGTGATCCGTATCACACAGCAGATCACGTTTGATGGCGTGGTGATCCGTATCACACAGCAGATCACGTTTGATGGAGTGGTGATCCGTATCACACAGCAGATCACGTTTGATGGAGTGGTGATCCGTATCACACAGCAGATCACGTCCCCTGCAACTCCGTCATCAAGATAAATAATTTCCATCAATTCCACCTTATGAACCTCCAATTTATGATGTTATTATCAACAACCATTGATCCAGCGATTCATCACCCAAGTCCTTAATAATTCCACATTTAATACTTACAGTAATTTCTTCCCAAAGGTCCCCGATATCATTTGATTCACATATTAGCCCTTTAAATTCTAAGTCATAACCAATCCAATCGATTCCCAAATAAATCATAATTTGATCCTATCTTACAAATCCATCCTCAATAAGATTTAAGTATCCTAATCAAATTTCGACGCAATCATAAATTCAACTATTCCAAATCCAACTCAATTTATCAATCAATTTAATCGATCTTACTAAATTCCTCCAATCTAATCTGCATTCAATTTCAATTCCAATTTGCAATAATCAGACTCACTTCAATGAACCAAATCATGGATTCAGATTACTTAACTTGATGTAAACCATTCGCCCTACCATTAGTTCGATTAATCCTCAAGTCTAATTTAAACCAATTCCAAAACCAGAATCTAAACCAAAACCGATTCTGAGCCCCACCTAAACCAAAGCCAACTTTAAACGAAACCAAAACCTAAACCAACTGTTAACTAAACCAAACCAAAACCAACTTTCGGATTAAACCAAAACCATAATCAACTTTAAGTTAAACCTTAATTAAACTAATCCTTCTTCCTCCTCAAAACCCTAACCCTAATTCTACTGCCGCCGCCGCCGCCGCCACCAGGCCATCCCACCGTCAGGCCGCCACGCCGCCACGCCGCCACGCCGCACGCCAACGTCTCCGCTGGGCCGTGGCTGCCGCCAAACCACCGCCTCCGGCGTCGCCAGACCCGCGTTGCCCCACGCCTCTGGCCGACTCCGGCCTGTGCAGTCGTGCGCACGCCATCGGCCGCTCCCGACGCTGTATCACGCGCCAGAACTGCGTCGACACCGGTTCCGTGCTGCCTGCGCACGACGCCCGCACGCATCAGCGCCGCACGCCGCCGCACCGCACGCCGCCGCCTCCGCCGCCGGCCGCCGGAGCACAGCGGACGATCGGGGAAGAAGATGGGAATTTTGCAATTTAGCCCTCTAATCTTTCTATTCTCAAAACATGCAATCGATTGGTATAATACAGACATATCTATTCTCTACTCAGTTTTACTTAGATCTAGGTTATCATCATCCTCCTAAATATCATGAGGGTTACTAAGTTTATCGATTATTCAACATGAATTTGTCTCGAGCATAACGGCAAAGAGAAACGGATGAAAATAACCCCCCCACAACCACCACCTACAACAGGTTTTTTTTTTCTGTGGTGGAATCGGAATAGAGGTAAGGAGCAACTAAATGAAAGCACTTAACCCTTACCTCGAATCTCCGCGAGAAACATCGTCCAAATCTTCTGCCACTCCGTCAGCCTCTCCAACGATTTGTCCCTTGACTCTCTTATCCGTCAGGATTTAGTATTGGATGGTTGCTGCCTAAAAAATTAGAGTGCGGTCACACCTCAATTCAGTAGTCACATCAAACCCTGGTTTAGAATTTTGAGTTAACTCAATTTTAAGGTCTGCAACCTAGGATCTTTCAACTGGCACTCTTTAAGTTTCAACACCAGTTCTGACTCTAGGCGCAATCCAGCTAGCAATCCTCATTGAGTCTCTGTTATAATGGTTAGTTTTATGTCTCCCAAGGTTTCTAAGAGCTTCCATCTTCTTACCAATAAATGTGCTGAGTATCCTACCGATTTCCTACTAAGTGCATCTGCAACAACATTGGCTTTACCTGGGTGGTAGTTGATTGAGCAATCATAGTCCTTGAGGAAATCCAGTCATCTCGTCTGTCTCATATTAAGTTCTTTCTGGGTGAAAAGATATTTCAAACTCTTATGATCTGTAAAGATTTCAAATGTCTGTCCATAAAGATAATGCCTCCAAATTTTTAGTGCAAAAATGACAGCTGCTAATGAGTGGGATAATTTTTCTCATGGACCTTTAATTGCCTAGAGGCATAGGCTATCACTTTTCCATGTTGCATTAGAACGCAACCCAATCTGTTGATGGAAGCATCATTGTATACCACCAACCCATCGCCACCAGAAGGTATGGGCAACACTGGTGCAGTAGTCAACCTTCTCTTTAATTCTTGAAAACTTTGCTCACAATCTTCAGCCCAATCAAATTTAACATTCTTCTGAGTCAATCGGGTCAGTGGAGTAGCAATCTTGGAAAAACCTTTCACAAATCTTCTATAATAACCTACCAATCCAAGGAAACTTCTCACTTCAGTTACATTAGGGGGGCCTCTTCCAGTCCAACACAGCTTCTATTTTCTTGGGATCCACTGATATACCAGCACCAGAGATCACGTGACCCAAGAAAATCACCTCCGACAACCAAAAGCCACACTTACCAAGTTTGGCATATAATTTCTCTTGTCTCAAGGTTTCCAACACAATTCTAAGATGTTGCTTGTGCTCATTATGACTCTTGGAATATATTAAAATGTCATCTATAAAGACAATGACGAATTGATCTAAATACTGCCTGAATACCCTATTCATTAAATCCATAAAGACAGCAGGTGCGTTGGTCAAGCCAAATGGCATGACAAGAAATTCATAATGTCCATAGCGAGTTCTGAAGGCATCTTCGAGATGTCCTCCTTCTTGACCTTTAATTGATGATAGCCAGATTTTAGGTTAATCTTCGAATACACTTGAGTACCTTGTAACTGATCAAAGAGATCGTCAATCCAAGAAAGAGGATATTTATTCTTTACTATGATTTGATTTAACTGACAGTAGTCAATGCATAATCTCATAGTTCTGTCTTTTTTCTTCACAAAAAGGACTGGTGCATCCCAAGGAGATGCACTAGGGCGTATGTGACCATTGTCCAAAAGTTTTTTTTTTTTTTTTTTATAATTGCTTCTTCAACTCCACTAACTTCACGGGTGTCATTCTACAAGGGGGTTTCGAGATCGGAGCTGCACCGGGCTTGAGGTCTATGTCAAACTCCACCTTTCTGTCAAAAGACAATCCTAATAACTTCTCAAGAAAGACCCCTGGATACTTTCGGACAATAGGAATGTCCTCTAATCGAGGTGTACTCAATAGCTCCTCAGAGATAAAAACTAGATACCCCTTGCAACCCTTCATCAGTAGTTGTTGGGCTTGCAGAAAAGAAATGATAGGAGAAAAGTTTTCTTACATACCGGAGAAAGTAAAAGTATCTTGTCTAGGTGGTTTGAAAGTTATTACCTGTATCAAACAATCAACATTGGCATGATAAGCGGTCAACCAGTCCAAGCCTAAAATGACATCTAAATCCTTAAAATTTAATAGCACTAGATCTATGGTGGGTTCTTAGTTTCCAATGCTAATAACACACTACTTGAATACTTGATCTACAATCATTTTATCGCCAGTAGGTATTCCAACTATCAAAATTGTCTTTAGAGGTTCAACCTTTCTAGTCAGCTTGATAGCAAAGTGAGGGGCAATAAAAGAATGTGTAAAGCCAGAATCGATCGATATAGAGATAATTCTATTATCGATAAAAATTATACCTCGCACCACAAGAAATAAATCTTAAAACTATGTTATTCTTAAACCTTATACTCTGATACCATATGTGATGCCCCTGTCGTGTCCGATCGAACCACAACACAAGTGGACAACATACAAATAAAAGGTTTACAGAATACATAGAATTAAAATTTATTTCATCAATACGAATATAGTTCAGATAACATAACAAAACGTGGTCTCACTGGAAATACTCAAGTCCTCAAAAGTTTTCCCCTACATAAAAGTAGAATAACATGTAAATAAATCAGCTCCAAAGATAGTTGCGCACGTACTTTCTGCTACCGTAGACACCTGTGCCAGGCTGCTACTCTCCTGTGGATAGGAACAATCAAAGAATGAGCCACGAATGCTCAGTAGGAAGTTACCTCCTCCAAACAATAGGAGAGATCAATTTTTGGTGGCAACAATAAAATTAACACAGTGGCAACAACAATAATTCGACGACAAAGGTGATTAGATAAACTAACATCCACAACAAGAAATGAATCAGCAAGGATATCTTATGGGTGTGCCTGCCTCCCCTACCAAGCAGTGTCATACCACTCTGCACTCCCAACCGCTGATGAAGTGGTGATCCGTAATCACACAGCAGATCACCCTTAATGGAGTGGTGATCTGTACCACACAACAGATCATGTTTGATGGAGTGGTGATCCGTATCACACAATAGATCACGTTTGATGGAGTGGTAATCCGTATCACACAGCAGATCATGTTTGATAGAGTGGTGATCCGTAATCACACAGCAGATCACGTCCCCTGCAACTCCGTCACCAAGATAAATAATTTCCATCAATTCCACCTTATGAACCTCCAATTTATCATGTTATTATCAACAACCATTGATCCAGCGATTCATCACCCAAGTCCTTAATAATTCCACATTTAATACTTACAGTAATTTCTTCCCAAAGGTCCCCGATATCATTTGATTCACATATTAGCCCTTTAAATTCTAAGTCATAACCAATCCAATCGATTCCCAAATAAATCATAATTTGATCCTATCTTACAAATCCATCCTCAATAAGATTTAAGTATCCTAATCAAATTTCGACGCAATCATAAATTCAACTATTCCAAATCCAACTCAATTTATCAATCAATTTAATCGATCTTACTAAATTCCTCCAATCTAATATGCATTCAATTTCAATTCCAATTTGCAATAATCAGACTCACTTCAATGAACCAAATCATGGATTCAGATTACTTAACTTGATCTAAATCATTCGCCTCACCATTAGTTCGATTAATCCTCAAGTCTAATTTAAACCAATTCCAAAACCAGAATCTAAACCAAAACCGATTCTGAGCCCCACCTAAACCAAAGCCAACTTTAAACGAAACCAAAACCTAAACCAACTGTTAACTAAACCAAACCAAAACCAACTTTCGGATTAAACCAAAACCATAATCAACTTTAAGTTAAACCTTAATTAAACTAATCCTTCTTCCTCCTCAAAACCCTAACCCTAATTCTACTGCCGCCGCCGCCGCCGCCACCAGGCCATCCCACCGTCAGGCCGCCACGCCGCCACGCCGCCACGCCGCACGCCAACGTCTCCGCTGGGCCGTGGCTGCCGCCAAACCACCGCCTCCGGCGTCGCCAGACCCGCGTTGCCCCACGCCTCTGGCCGCCTCCGGCCTGTGCAGTCGTGCGCACGCCATCGGCCGCTCCCGACGCTGTATCACGCGCCAGAACTGCGTCGACACCGGTTCCGTGCTGCCTGCGCACGACGCCCGCACGCATCAGCGCCGCACGCCGCCGCACCGCCCACCGCCGCCTCCGCTGCCGACCGCCGGAGCACAGCGGACGATCGGGGAAGAAGATGGGAATTTTTCAATTTAGCCCTCTAATCTTTCTATTCTCAAAACATGCCATAGATTGGTATAACACAGACATATCTATTCTCTACTCAGTTTTACTTAGATCTAGGTTATCATCATCCTCCTAAATATCTTGAGGGTCACTAAGTTTATCGATTATTCAACATGAATTTGTCTCGGGCATAGCGGCAAAGAGAAACGGATGAAAGTAACACCACCTAGTTCGAATAGAGGTAAGGAGAAAATAAATGAAAGTAACTTAACCTACCTCGAATCTCGAGAACGATCGTCCCAAATCTTCTTGCCACTCCGTAAGCCTCTCCAACGATTGTCCCTTGACTCTCTCTATCCGTCCGGATTTAGTGGATGGTTGCTGCCTATAAATAGAGGCGGTCACACCGTCAGTAGTCAGATCAAACCCTGGTTTAGAATTTTGAGTTAACTCAATTTTAAGGTCTGCAACCTAGGATCTTTCAACTGGCACTCTTTAAGTTTCAACACCAGTTCTGACTCTAGGCGCAATCCAGCTAGCAATCCTCGTTGAGTCTCTGTTATAATGGTTAGTTTCATGTCTCCCAAGGTTTCTAAGATCTTCCATCTTCTTACCAATAAATGTGCTGAGTATCCTACCGATTTCCTACTAAGTGCATCTGCAACAACATTGGCTTTACCTGGGTGGTAGTTGATTGAGCAATCATAGTACTTGAGGAAATCCAGTCATCTCCTCTGTCTCATATTAAGTTCTTTCTGGGTGAAAAGATATTTCAAACTCTTATGATCTGTAAAGATTTCAAATGTCTGTCCATAAAGATAATGCCTCCAAATTTTTTAGTGCAAAAATGACAGCTGCTAATTCAAGGTCATGAGTGGGCTAATTTTTCTCATGGACCTTTAATTTCCTAGAGGCATAGGCTATCACTTTTCCATGTTGCATTAGAACGCAACCCAATCCGTTGATGGAAGCATCATTGTATACCACCAACCCATCGCCACCAGAAGGTATGGGCAACACTGGTGCAGTAGTCAACCTTCTCTTTAATTCTTGAAAACTTTGCTCACAATCTTCAGCCCAATCAAATTTAACATTCTTCTGAGTCAATCGGGTCAGTGGAGTAGCAATCTTGGAAAAATCTTTCACAAATCTTCTATAGTAACCTGCCAATCCAAGGAAACTTCTCACTTTAGTTACATTAGGGGGGCCTCTTCCAATCCAACACAGCTTCTATTTTCTTGGGATCCACTGATATACCAGCACCAGAGATCACGTGACCCAAGAAAATCACCTCCGACAACCAAAAGCCACACTTACCAAGTTTGGCATATAATTTCTCTTGTCTCAAGGTTTCCAACACAATTCTGAGATGTTGCTTGTGCTCATTATGACTCTTGGAAAATATTAAAATGTCATCTATAAAGACAATGACGAATTGATCTAAATACTGCCTGAATACCCTATTCATTAAATCCATAAAGACAGCAGGTGCATTGGTCAAGCCAAATGGCATGACAAGAAATTCGTAATGTCCATAGCGAGTTCTGAAGGCATCTTCGAGATGTCCTCCTTCTTGACCTTTAATTGATGATAGCCAGATTTTAGGTTAATCTTCGAGTACACTTGAGTACCTTGTAACTGATCAAAGAGATCGTCAATCCAAGAAAGAGGATATTTATTCTTTACTATGATTTGATTTAACTGACAATAGTCAATGCATAATCTCATAGTTCTGTCTTTCTTCTTCACAAAAAGGACTGGTGCATCCCAAGGAGATGCACTAGGGCGTATGTGACCATTGTCCAAAAGTTTTTTTTTTTTTTTTATAATTGCTTCTTCAACTCTACTAACTTTACCGGTGTCATTCTACAAGGGGGTTTTGAGATCGAAGCTGCACCGGGCTTGAGGTCTATGTCAAACTCCACCTTTCTGTCAAAAGACAATCCTAATAACTTCTCAAGAAAGACCCCTGGATACTTTCAGACAATAGGAATGTCCTCTAATCGAGGTGTACTCAATAGCTCCTTAGAGATAAAAACTAGATACCCCTTGCAACCCTTCATTAGTAGTTGTTGGACTTGCAGAAAAGAAATGATAGGAGAAAAGTTTTCTTACATACCGGAGAAAGTAAGAGTATCTTGTCTAGGTGGTTTGAAAGTTATTACCTTTATCAAACAATCAACATTGGCATGATAAGCGGTCAACCAGTCCAAGCCTAAAATGACATCAAAATCCTTAAAATTTAATAGCACTAGAGATCTATGGTGGGTTCTTAGTTTCCAATGCTAATAACACACTACTTGAATACTTGATCTACAATCATTTTATCGCCAGTAGGTATTCCAACTATCAAAATTGTCTTTAGAGGTTCAACCTTTCTAGTCAGCTTGATAGCAAAGTGAGGGGCAATAAAAGAATGTATAAAGCCAGAATCGATCGATATAGAGACAATTCTATTATCGATAAAAATTATACCTCGCACCACAAGAAATAAATCTTAAAACTATGTTATTCTTAAACCTTATACTCTGATACCATATGTGATGCCCCTGTCGTGTCCGATCGAACCACAACACAAGTGGACAACATACAAATAAAAGGTTTACAGAATACATAGAATTAAAATTTATTTCATCAATACGAATATAGTTCAGATAACATAACAAAACGTGGTCTCACTGAAAATACTCAAGTCTGATAAAGTTTTCCCCTACATAAAAATAGAATAACATGTAAATAAATCAGCTCCAAAGATAGTTGCGCACGTACTTTCTGCTACCGTAGACACCTGTGCCAGGCTGCTACTCTCCTGTGGATAGGATCAATCAAAGAATGAGCCACGAATGCTCAGTAGGAAGTTACCTCCTCCAAACAGTAGGAGAGATCAATTTTTGGTAGCAACAATAAAATTAACACAGTGGCAACAACAATAATTCGACGACAAAGGTGATTAGGTAAATTAACATCCACAGCAAGAAATAAATCAACAAGGATATCTTATGGGTGTGGCTGCCTCCCCTACCAAGCAAAATCATACCACTCTGCACTCCCAACCGCTGATGGAGTGGTGATCCGTAATCACACAGCAGATCACGCTTGATGGAGTGGTGATCCGTAATCACACAGCAGATCAAGTCCCCTATCAAGCAGAGTCATACCACTCTGCACTCCCAACCGCTGATGGAGTGGTGATCCGTATCACACAGCAGATCACGTTTGATGGAGTGGTGATCCGTATCACACAGCAGATCACGTTTGATGGAGTGGTGATCCGTATCACACAGCAGATCACGTCCCTTGCAACTCCGTCATCAAGATAAATAATTTCCATCAATTCCACCTTATGAACCTCCAATTTATGATGTTATTATCAATAACCATTGATCCAGCGATTCATCACCCAAGTCCTTAATAATTCCACATTTAATACTTACAGTAATTTCTTCCCAAAGGTCCCCGATATCATTTGATTCACATATTAGCCCTTTAAATTCTAAGTCATAACCAATCCAATCGATTCCCAAATAAATCATAATTTGATCCTATCTTACAAATCCATCCTCAATAAGATTTAAGTATCCTAATCAAATTTCGACGCAATCATAAATTCAACTATTCCAAATCCAACTCAATTTATCAATCAATTTAATCGATCTTACTAAATTCCTCCAATCTTATCTGCATTCAATTTCAATTCCAATTTGTAATGATCAGACTCACTTCAATGAACCAAATCATGGATTCAGATTACTTAACTTGATCTAAACCATTCGCCCTACCATTAGTTTGATTAATCCTCAAGTCTAATTTAAACCAATTCCAAAACCAGAATCTAAACCAAAACCGATTTTGAGCCCCACCTAAACCAAAGCCAATTTTAAACGAAACCAAAACCAAAGCCAACTTTTAACTAAACCAAACCGAAACCAACTTTCGGATTAAACCAAAACCATAATCAACTTTAAGTTAAACCTTAATTAAACTAATCCTTCTTCCTCCTCAAAACCCTAACCCTAATTCTACTGCCGCCGCCGCCGCCGCCACCAGGCCATCCCACCGTCAGGCCGCCACGCCGCCACGCCGCCACGCCGCACGCCAACGTCTCCGCTGGGCCGTGGCTGCCGCCAAACCACCGCCTCCGGCGTCGCCAGACCCGCGTTGCCCCACGCCTCTGGCCGACTCCGGCCTGTGCAGTCGTGCGCACGCCATCGGCCGCTCCCGACGCTGTATCACGCGCCAGAACTGCGTCGACACCGGTTCCGTGCTGCCTGCGCACGACGCCCGCACGCATCAGCGCCGCACGCCGCCGCACCGCACACCGCCGCCTCCGCTGCCGACCGCCGGAGCACAGCGGACGATCGGGGAAGAAGATGGGAATTTTTCAATTTAGCCCTCTAATCTTTCTATTCTCAAAACATGCCATAGATTGGTATAACACAGAGATATCTATTCTCTACTCAGTTTTACTTAGATCTAGGTTATCATCATCCTCCTAAATATCATGAGGGTCACTAAGTTTATCGATTATTCAACATGAATTTGTCTCGGGCATAGCGGCAAAGAGAAACGGATGAAAGTAACACCACCTAGTTCGAATAGAGGTAAGGATAAAACAAATGAAAGTAACTTAACCTTCCTCGAATCTCGATAACGATCGTCCCAAATCTTCTTGCCACTCCGTAAGCCTCCCCAACGATTGTCCCTTGACTCTCTCTATCCATCCGGATTTAGTGGGTGGTTGCTGCCTATAAATAGAGGCGGTTATTGGGTTGTGGGTTGTGGGCCCGAGTAATGGGCCGTTATGGAGTGACGGGTGGTTACACCACCTCCGCGCAATGATGTCAAAAAGCAAAGCGATGCACGGGTCGATAGGCACAGTGCCAGATAAAGGAGTGCCGGGATTAGGTATGCGCTAGATACTCATCTTGGACAATTGCTACAGGAAACGTGTGGCTAACGACGTGTCAGGCCGCTTTGGATTATTTACAAGTGGTATTCAAGTTCTTATTTTTGCAACCTTAGTTGCGGCTTATATAGGTGAATCCATGGAGGGTCATCATTAACTAGTCTTCAAACAAAATAGTCTTGTTTTTTTTAGCTTATTTCAATTCATGTATGGTTCAAGAGAATCCACTCGGTTGGGCAACATAATAGATACAAATATGTATAGTATTGTGTAGTATATGACCCATAATCGTGGTAGGTCAAGTTACGTTATAGAAGAAAGAAAAGTATATTTTCTATTAGATATTCATTATATTATAGGGGATTATTCCTATATATTATTTCTCTCTATATAATATATTATATATACAATTTACAGTCCCTTTTATTTTACATAGAGATGTATTTCAATACAATTTTCTTCTCTTTCATCTGTGACTATGCGTAGATTGAACGAAAAAATAGATGAACTCGGGAATGGAATAAAATAGAAAACAAAGAATTGATGAAAGAATGATTTCAAAAAAAAAGTACAATAACTAGAGCTGTATGCATCATATGAATTTATAAAAAAACCTATCGCGGTAGTTTTCTTGCTGGCAGGAAAAAAAGAAACAAGAAAAGAAAGAAAGTTCGGTACGGTATTCGTTCGCTCCTTTGCCTTCGACTTGGTAGAACGAAAGCCACCCCAACCCCCCTAAGGGGGGCTGCGGCTGTGTAGAAAGTGCGGACTAGACGACCATGAAGACAGAAAGTGAACCGAAAAGACGAAGGCCACATAAAGAGTGTATGATCAGTTGGAACGAGAAAGCGTCGCCATCCCCAGTGGAAGAGAAGCAGAACTGCGACACCGATAGCAAATCGCCTCTCAGGGTTGGAGGTCGCTCTTTCGAATCCTAGCGACGATGAATCTTTCTGTGGAGGGGCTACTAAAAGAGAGAATCAAAGGATGGCTCAGCCACCCCCTGTAGAAGACGCCGACCATTTGTCGAGGGCGAAGTACAATCCGCCAAGGACAAGATGCCGACGGCAAGAACAGGAGCGACCTCTGGCCAGAGAGCAAAGAAGCTAACCGGGAAGTCGACCTGCGAAGAAAGCGGCTCCCCTCGCCCTTATTACTTAGAAGGCGCACCGATTTGCCTAGCTACGCCTGACAATGGTTTAAGTGCAAGTGAGGATGAAGATAGGCGAATGACTTGAACAGAGGTCAATGGTGGACGGATGGTCTAGAGAGACCTTACGGAGGAGACATGATAGGCGATTGGTAAGCCGATGTTCTTACTCGTCTTTATAGTTCTAGACACCGAGAATGGCGAACCAGCGACCAGTGAAACCGCTGGAGAAGTGTTTGAGGCAGAAGGTTTGTGAAGGCCAGGAAAAAAAGGAGGAAAGAGAGATATTTACCAACACTACTAGAGCAGAACAGCACTGACAACTAAGTTTAATAATGGCGCTCGCCTATTCCTCTCTCTGATCTACGACCACCCTCTCTTTCTGTCGAGCTCCCTCAGACACAAGTACGGATAAGGCATGGGACTACCAGGCGCTATGAAACTAACCTTTAGTCCAGTCCTACTGCTACTAACTGCCTGAGTACAGACAAGGAATATCTATCTCTTAAGCAAGGGAACAAGCCGGACTCGACTTGGTAGCTCTTCCTTCTTCTTCCGAAACCATAACTCACGCTTGCTTTCTGCTCTTGACCGGTCTTGACTTCAGGCGGTTCCCCCACGTCGGGGGCTAGGCGCCGGGGGAAAGAAGAACTACAACACGGATCTACTGACGGACGGCGTACTCGCGCTTCGGCTCTTGGTAGCCTACGCTTGTTCTCCGTCTTGCAGGTCCTGATTCCGTCCACTTCATGTTGCCGTGACGCCGTCTTTATGTGCTGTTAGCCTGTTAGGAACTGCCGCTTCATTCCAGAGCTATTTGCAATCGATAATCCCCCTGACGCTGAATAGCATCCTGAGGAGTTTTGCGTCCATACCAGCTTATCCGCCTTCTTTGTCTTCGGTAAGCGAATTGCTTAAAGACTTTCCGCTGCCTGCGCACCCCAGTTGGGATCCGCGAAGGTTTATGGACGCACCCTGCCGAAGTCCTCTCGAGCTCTTGAAAGAAATTTTGGGGGTTCTCCATCTTTAATGTTAGAAAAAGTTGGAACTTTAAACGCCCAGCTTCTTTAAGGTTTCCTCAATGAAAACCCATTATATCCGATATCATATGCTTGTCGCATATCCACCTTAACTGTCACATATCCATCCTTGGCCTTTTTTTTATGCAAAACATGAACCAGCTCTTGTGCAAGGATTGCTTGATGGTGGAGCTTCCGTCCCAGAACAAAAGCACCCTGATTAGAGGAAAAAAATCTTTGGTCTTGGAAACGTCCTTAACAATTTTTTACATAAACTAATGGGACGAAATTGTGATAAGCGAGAGGAACCTTAACCAAAGGGGATAAGGGCAATTAAGGTATGATTGAGACCTCTAGGCATGGTCCCAGAGGAAAATAAGTCCTGTACAACATCTACCACATCATCTCCAACAGTGACCCATAAGAAATTATTAAAGGAAGCCGAAAATCCATCTGGTCTCGGTGTTTTTGAATTGGGCATTGAGAAGATGACATTTTTTATTTAGCTTTCTTCTGGCATGGAAATCAATCTCTCATTTTCCTCATCTGTGACCAATCGCCGGAATAACTCCCATCAGCTTGACCCGTAACAACGGATTGTACAGATTATGAAAATAGGCAACTCTTTCATTTTGAATGTTTTGCTGCCCATAAACTGTTGAGCCATCATCAAGCCTCAATTGTGATAAACGATTCCTTCCTTAAGCCAATCAACCCGAGACTTTTTCCTCCTCTTTTGGGAGTAGGCATTCATTATAGTATTTTCGCACTTCAGCCTCTTCTTTTAGTTTCGCCAGATTGGGCCTGGATGCATTACCAATCTCAACCTGTAAAGCCTGTAATCTTGTAAGAGCTTTCGTTATCAATATTAAGAACCAGGTTCCATCTTCTTAACTCTGGGGCTGTTCTGTCCAGATTTAGGGAAAGTCTCGGGCGTCAAGGCATCGGAGAATGATTGTGCCAAGCTTTTCTGACCACGTCCACAATAGATGGGTGCCTTAACAAAAACAAAATTCACGGAACCCTTCGAGGACCAGGGTCTGGATCAGTCGAGATAAGTAAAGGATTTTTCTCTTATTTTGCTCTAGCGAGATGATTCACCGTAGTATCACTAAAACTCTCCAATTTCCATTAGCAAGAGGGTTGGTGTGGCCAGACGCTCCGCTCTAAAACAAAAATAAGTCTAAGTAAAGTTTGAACCAGAGAAGCCGAGGTCAAAGAAGTTGCATTGGGCAATAGTCTCCTTTTTCTCATTTGAAGCAAGCGAGGGAAAACTACGCGAACCTCCGCACTTTTCAGATGTTGTAGTAATGGAATGAAAATCGCCGACCGCCATCTGCCTCCATTCACCTTCAATTTATTTTGACTCTTCCCAAACAAACCAAAATCGTCGGAGATATTGGGGACTTGCATAAACCCCAAAGAGTTACCATTGATCTTGTCTTGATTTGGTTCAGAAAGAAGAACATGAATGGCTTGCTTAGATATTATTTGGGGTTCATAAATCTTTACCTCTTTTGTCCAGCAAAGCCAAATACCACCAGCTCTTCTTTCCGGATGAATACAAATGCAACGATCGTGCAAACTCCGCTTCCGAAGTCCGAGTTTTAGAAATCACCATTATCTCATTTCCGCGGCCTGTAACACATGGTTATCAAGCTTCTTACTTTCCTGAAAGCTTGGTAAAGAGATTCACCCTTTGCCATTTATTACAGTTTCTTTATCTTTTTATCTTAGTTCCCCGTGGGTCCTTCAAAGCAGGCGATCTCCGACAAATCCGATGATCCCAGATCACACAAGCAAGGTGCGAAGCCTTGTTCCGTAACATTGGGGCGTAGCGGATTGACTATAGGGATAACTTTCAGGGCGTCTTACAAACCAAAAGGTTACTACAAGTGCTGTGATGAAAAGAGGTGGTAGGAGAGGGAAGGAGGGGAGTGGTGGTGGTGGAGGGGGTTATTGCTGGTGCTCTCCGGGAAGAGGGAGCCCGGGGTCTATGTCGAGGAGCTCCTCAGCAACATCTCATCGTCTTTTTTTATTTTCACAGAGCTCGGTCTTTCAATCCGAAATCGACTTTGATATTGGTTCACAGAGGAATATTTTGGGTATAACCCATGTAAACAATTTTTTCTTTTTTTTATTTATAATTTTTAGTAAATAATCATTTACTTTATTTTGAATTTGTGAAAAATTACTTGACAAAAAAATCAAGCGCCATATAACATAAATTTATAAAAAATCATCTCGATTAAATTATTAAAAAATATTTTATTTAAATTTAATTTTATTAATTAAATTAATATAAAATATCAAATTATTTTCATTCGATTTTATTTCGTACAATCATTTTCTAATTATCAAACAACTAGTTTGACAAAATTGGATTTTGAATTTTAGTTTTATAAAATCGAACAATCGATCTTTCATAAAAAAAACTCTACTCATAAATAAATATAAAAAATAAATTAATTTACTTTAGTTTTTATGAAAGATTGATCGTTCGATTTTATGAAATTAAAAATTTAAAATCTAATTTTGTCAAATTGATTATCCGATAATTAGAAAATAATTGTTTGAAATAAAATCGAATGAAAATAAGTTAATATTTTATATTAATTTAATTGATAAAATCAAATCAAAATAAAATATTTTTTTAATATTTTAATTAAGGTAATTTTTTGAAAAATTTATGACATAAAATAAATGATTTTTTATTAATAAGTGATTTTTTATTTAAGTGCATTCATGTTTTCATCAATCGTGGTGATTAGGACCGTAAATGGACTGTTAAAAATATTTTTAGCTAACTTGCATGTAACCCAAAGTCCATTATTTTTGAGTTGGGTCGGGCTATCCAAAAGACCCACGACGAGACAGACGGGAGAAGCACATGGCCCCGGACACTGGCCGTTAAGACCCATCCCCAGATCCAACGGCTGCGATCCATTAGCCGTTGTGCGCGCTCTCTCTCTCTGTGGACCCTCGGCCTTCTGCGGATATAAATCCGTTGTTCTTGCCCTTTTTCCCCTGCTTCTCTGCAGATTTCTCTCTTTTTCTCCTCGTTCTTCTTCTTGCCCTCTCTCACAGAGAGAGGCCCCTCAGAAAAGGATGGTCTCTGCTAGCTGAGGGGTTTCTTCTTCTTCTCGTTCGGTTTTTGAAGGTTTTGACCGGTTTTTTCGTTGGATTTTCTCGGATCTGCTTGGTGGGGCGAAAAAGATGAGATGGTTTTGAAATTTTGGTGCAGGGAGAGGGGGATGGAGAACGGCAGCGAGAATTGTAGGGGGATGACGAGATCGGCCGGCGTGCGAGGTAAATTTCGTGCATTTGGTGAAGATTTTGGTGTTTTGGGTCTGTTTTCTGAGATCGGTGATTGTTTGTCTGAAGATCTTCCGATGGAGGGCGTGAAGTTTGGGATGGAGATGGGGAACGGAAACC
The DNA here is from genome assembly GCA_005019695.1 of Trichopus zeylanicus subsp. travancoricus. NCBI lineage: Eukaryota > Viridiplantae > Streptophyta > Magnoliopsida > Dioscoreales > Dioscoreaceae > Trichopus > Trichopus zeylanicus. The sequence goes on from RXID01016575.1 coordinate 23,883, forward strand.
GGCGGGCGCTGAGGGATATCAAGAACTTTGTGGGCGCGCCGCCGTATCCGTGCGCCATCAACAAGAGGTGAGATTCGCCTGTTTTTGTTTCTCTTGGCGATTTTAGCTGGATCTTTGTGTCTTGTTCATTGTTCTTTTTGATGAAATTCTGATTGGGATTGTCTTTGCAGCAAGGTTGGTTTGGAGGAAAAGGATCCGCAGCACGCTGCTGTTGCCCGGCGGCCGATGACAAGGTTTTGATTATCTGTTGCGCGCTCTCTCTGTCTCTCTCTCTCTGGACCCTCGGCCTTCTGCGGACATAAATCCGTTATTCTTGCCCTTGTTCCCCTGCTTCTCTGTAGATTTCTCTCTTCTTCTCCTCGTTCTTCTTCTTGCCCTCTCGCACAGAGAAAGGCCCCTCAGAAAAGGATAGTCTCTGCAAGCTGAGGGGTTTCTTCTTCTTCTCGTTCAGTTTTTGAAGGTTTTGACCGGTTTTGTCATTGGATTTTCTCGGATCTGCTTGGTGGGGCGAAAGATGTGATCTTGGTTTTGAAATTTTGGTGCAGGGAGGGGGGGGATGGAGAACGGCAGCGAGAATTGTAGGGGGATGACGAGATCGGCCGGCGTGCGAGGTAAATTTCGTGCATTTGGTGAAGATTTTGGTGTTTTTTGGGTCTGTTTTCTGAGATCGGTGATTGTTTGTCTGAAGATCTTCCGATGGAGGGCGTGAAGTTTGGGATGGAGATGGGGAACGGAAACCGGCGGGCGCTGAGGGATATCAAGAACTTTGTGGGCGCAACGTCGTATCCGTGCGCCATCAACAAGAGGTGAGATTCGCCTGTTTTTGTTTCTCTTGGCGATTTTAGCTGGATCTTCTTTGTGTCTTGTTGGATGAAATTCTGATGGGGGATTGTCTTTGCAGCAAGGTTGGTTGTTTGGAGGATAAGTTAAGACCCATTGTTAGATTTTCAAGTCGAGGTAAAATGCTGTAATGTTATGTCATCAAACTTGCTGTAATGTTATGTCATCAAACTTGACTGACAGCCGTATCAACTGGGTTTGATTAGAGTAGGTGTTTGTGGTACGTTAGACGACTGTTAAGTATTGATTTGAAACTATCTGAGTCAATAGTTCAATTGAATGTATGGCA
>RXID01016576.1:0-36527 GCA_005019695.1 Trichopus zeylanicus subsp. travancoricus
TAGGAGGAATAGTTGTAGTAGGAGGAGTATTGCAGGAGTAGAAACGGAAGTAGTAGCAGCTATCAATGTAATTATAGAGGTAGTAGTGGTAGTAGGAGTAGTAATAGTAGTAGTAGTAGCAGTAGCAGTAGTAGTTGCAGTAATTGGAGTAGTAATAGTAGTACAAATAATAGTAGTAATAGTAGCAATAGCATTAGTTTTAGTAGTAGTAGTGGCAGTAGTAGTAGTCGTAATAGTTATAGTATTAGTATTAGTAGTAGTAGTAGTAGTATTTGTAGTAGGAGTTGTTGTTGTTGTAGGAGTAGTAGTATAATAGTAGTAGTAGTAGTAGAAGTAGTAGTAGTAGCAATAGGAGTAGTTGTCATTGTAGTATTATTAACAATTTAAGTTCTTGAAGTAGTGGTAGTAGCAGTAGAAGTAGTAGTGGTAGTTGCAGTAGGAGGAGTAGTAGTAGCAATAGGAGTAGTTGTAGTAGTAGTTTTTGTTGTTGTTCTAGTACTAGTAGTTGTAATAGTAGTAGTTCTTGGAGTAGTAGTAGTGCTAGCAATAGTAGATGTAGTTGTAGTGTAGTAGTAGTAGCGGTACTAGTAGTAGTAGTAGTAGTAGCAGCAGCAGCAGTAGTAGTAGTAGTAGTAGTAGGAGTAGTAGGAGTAGTAGTAGGAGTAGTAGTAGGAGGAGTAGGAGTAGTAATAGTAGAAGAAGAAGCGGTAGTAATAAAAATAGTCACAGTAATACTAGCAATAGTAGTTGCAATAGTTGTAGTATTATGAGAAGTAGTAGGATAAGTAGTTGTCGTACTAGTTTTAGTAGCAACAGTAGGAACAACAACGGCAGTAGTAGTAGAAGTTTTAGTAGTATTAGTAGCAGCAGGAGCAACTGTAGCAGTAGTAGTTGTAGTAGCAGGAGTAGTAGTAGTGGTAGTGCTAGTAGGAGAAGTAATAGTAGCAATAGTAGTAGTAGTAGTAGTAGTAGCAATAGTAGAAGTTATAGCCGTTGATGTAGTAGTAGTTGTACTAGTAATAATAGTAGTTGTAGTAGTTGTAGTGGTTGTTGTAGTAGTAGCTAAAGTAGCAGAAGTATTAGTAATTGTAGTTGTAGCAGAAGGAATAGTAGTAGGAGTGTTTGGAGTTGTAGTATTAGCATGACTGGTAGTTGTAGTAGTTGTAGTTGTAGGAGCAGGAACAGCTATGGGAGTAGTCTAATAGTAGTAGAATTAGTAGTAGTAATAGCATTGGGAGTAATAGTAGTGATAGTAGTATCTATAGCATTAGCAGCAATAGTAGTAGAAGGAATAGCAGTAGTAGTAGCAACAGTAGTAATAGTAACAGTAGTAGTAGCTGTAGTAGTAGTAGAATTAGTAGTAACAAGAGTTGTAGTAGTAGCAGAAGCAGTAGTAGAAGTAGAAGTAGTAGTAGTCGTAGTAGTAGCAGAAGTAGAAGTATTAGTAATAATAGTAGTAGTAGTAGTAGTTGAGTGGTAATAATATTAGTAGTCGTTGAAGTAATAGTACCAGAAGTAGCAGTAGGTGGGGAGGACACAGTAGTAGAAGCAATACTAGTATTGATGTTAGTAGTTGTAGAAGTAGTTGGAGTAGTCGCACATGCAACTGTAGTACCAGTAGTTGCTATAGTAGCAGTAGCAGTTGTACTAGTAGTAGTAGCAATTGCTGCAATTACAATAGTAGTAGTAGCAATTGCAGCAATTACAGTAGTAGTAGTAGCAATAGTTGTAGTAAATGTAGTAGTATTGGCATTAGTTATCGTAGTAGCAATAGTAGGATTAGCAGTAGTTGCCGTAATAGCAGTACTAGTATTAGGAGTAATAGTAGTAATAGTAGTAGTAGAAGTTGTAGTGGTGGTGGTGGTAGTAGTTGCAATTGTACTAGTAGTAGTCATAGCAGCTGTAGCAATAGAGGTAGTAGTAGTAGTGACAGTAATAGTAGGAGTAGTCATAGCAGTTGTAGTAATAATAGTAGCAATCGTAACACTACTAGAAGAAGTAGTAGCAGCAATAGTAGTAATAGCGGTAGCAGTAGTTGTTGTAGTAGTAGTAGCAGCAGTAGCAGTAGTGGTAGGATAAGTAGTAATAGTTGTTATTAAAGGAGTACTAGTAGTTATAATAGTAGTACTAGTAGTAGCAGTAGTTGTAAAAGCAGTTGTAGAAGTTGTAGTAGTAGTAGTAACAGTAGTAGCAGAAGCACTAGTAGTTATGGTATTAGTAGCCACAGTAGTAGCAGTTGTTGTAGTAGTATTAGTGGTAGTACCAAAAGTAGTAGTAGTAGTTGTTGTAGTAGTAGCAGTAGTAGTAGCAATTGTAGTATTAGTAGTAGTAGTAAGAGTAGTCACTGTAGTAGTAATAGTAGTAGTAACAGCTGTAGTAGGGGTAGCAATTGTCGTAGTAGCAATTGTGGTAGTAGGAGTCATCGTTGTGGCATCTGCATTTGGAGCAGTAGCAGTTGCAAAAGTGGCAGTAGTACTAGTCACAAGTAGTAATAGCAATAGCAGTTGTGCTAGTAGGAGGAGTACTAGTAGTTTTAGCAATAGCAGTAATAGCAATAGTAGCAGTAGTAGTAGGAGTTGTAGTAGTACGTGTAGTAATAGTAGTAATAATAGTAGTAGTAGCATTGCTAGGAGTTGTACTAGTTGTAGCAATAGTAGTTGTGGTAATAGTAGCCATTATAGTTGTAGGAGAAGTTGTAGTGGTAGTAGTAGTATTAGTAGTAGTATTTGTAGGAGTAAAGCAATAGTAGGAGTAGTAGTTGTTGTAGCAGTAGCAATAGCAGCAGCATTAGCAGTAATAGCAGTAGTAGTAGTGGAAGTAGTATTAGTAGTAGCAAGACTGGTAGTAGTAGGAGCGGTAGTAGTAGTAATAGTAGTCATTGTAGTAGTAGTAGAAGTAGCAGTCATTGTGGTAGCAACAGAAGTAGCAGTTGTAGTAGTAGTAGTATTAGTAGTAATTGTAGTAGTCGTAGGAGTGGAAGCAGTAGTAGCAGTTACAGAAGTTGTTGTGGTAGTTGTAGTAGAAGAAGTATTAGTAGTAGTATGTGTAGTATTAAGAGTAGTAGTAGCAGTAGCCATTGTAGTGGTAGTAGTAATAGTAGCTGCAAAAAAAGTAGTAGCAGTAGTTGGACAAGTAGTAGTTGTAGCACAAGCAGTAATAGTAGTAGTAGTGGTAGTAGTGGTTGTAGTAGAAGCAGCAGCAATAGTAGTTAGCAGCAGGAGTAGTAGTAGTAATAGCTGTACTAGCAGCAAAAGTAATAATTGTGGCACTGGTAGAAGTAGTAGAAGTAGTAGGAGTTGTAGCAATAGTAGTAGTTGTAACAATAGTAGTAATAGGAGCAGCTGTAGTAGTAAAAGTAGTAGTAGTAGTGGAAATTGTAGTAGTAGCAGCAGTTGTAGTAGTAATTGTATTAGCAAGAGTAGCTATAGCAGTAGCAGTGGCAATAGTGGTAGTAGTGGTAATAGTAGTGGAAGTAGTAGCCATAGTGGAAGCCGTAGCAACAGCAGTAGTAGAAACAAAGGTAGCAGTGGTGGTAGTAGTAGTAGTGCTAGTACTAGTACTTGTAGCAGCAACAACAACATCAACCGAAGTAGTAGTAGTAGTCATAGTAGTAGTAGTATTAGTAACTATAGTTGTAGTAGGAGTAGTCATAGTACAAGAGGTAGCAGTAGTAGTAGTAGTAGTAGCAGCAGTAGTAGTAGTAGTAGCAGTTGTAGTAACCGAAGTTATAGTAGTATTAGTTGAAGCAACATTAGCAGTAGCAGTAGTAGTAGTAGTAGTTGCAGTAATAGTTGTAGTAGTAGTAGTAGTAGTAGTGCAGCAACAGGAGTAGTAGTTGTAGCAATAGTAGTAGGTAGCAATAGTAGTAGTACTAGCTGTAAAAGTTGCAATAGTAGTAGTAGTAGTAGTAGTAGTAGTAGTAGCGGCAACAACAGTAGTAGTAGTAGCGTATTAGTAGTATTAATCATAGTCATAGCAGTAGTAGAAGTAGTCATTGTAGCAGTTGAAGTAGGTGTAGTAATAGTAGTAGTCGGAGAACAAGCAAATGTAGCGGTAGTAGAAGTAGTAGTAGTTGTTGTAGAAAAAGTAGTAGTAGAATTAGATGCAATTGTAGTAGTTGGAGAAGTAGTAGAGGCAGCGGTAGCTACAATAGTGGCAATAGTAATAGTAGTAGTAGTGGTGGTGGTAGCAGTTGCAACAGATGTGGCAGCAGCAGTTGTAGCAATAGTAGAAGTAGTACTGGTAGTGGTAGTAGTAGTAGTAGTAGTATTAGGAGTAGTAGTGGTCATGGTAGTAGTAGTAGCAGTAGTAGTAGCTTTAGTAGTAGTAGTAGTAGTAGTAGTAATAGTAGTTGTAGTACTAGCAGCAATAGCAGCAGCAATAGTAGTTATAGTAGTAGTAGTTGTAGCAATTGTAGCAGTAGCTGTAGTAGTGATAGTAGTAGTACTACTTGAAGAAGGAGTTGGAGTAGTAGTAGTAGTTGTAGTATTAGCAATAGCAGTGGTAGGAGTAGTAGCAATAGTCGTAGTAGTAGAAGTACTAGTCATAGTTGGCATTGTACCGGTAGAAGTAGTTGTAGTAGTAATAGTTATCGTAGTGGCAATAGTAGAGGTAGTGGTAGTAGTAGTAATAGTACCAGTAGCAGTACCATTAGTCGAAGTAGCAGTTTTACTAGCTGTAGTTGTAGTAGTAGTAGCAGTTGTCGTAGTAGGGGGAGTAGTAGTTGAAGTTCTAGTAGTAGTATTAATAGCAGCAGCAATAGTGTAGGAGTAATAGTAGCAATAGTAATAGCAACTGTTGTAGTAGTAATAGTAGTAGTAGTAGTAAGAGCAGTAGCAGTAGAAGTAGCTGTGGTAGTTGTAGCAATAGCAGAAGTAGTACTAGTAGTAATAGTAGAAGTATTAGCAAAAGTGGTGGTAGTATTAGGAGTCACAGCTAGAGCGGTAGCAGTAATAGTAGTAGTAGTGGTTGTTGTAGTAGTAGGAGTAGTAGTAATAGTAGTAAAAATAGTAGTAGTAGTAGGAGCAGTAGTATCAGTAGTAGTAAAAGCCATAGTTGTAGGCAGAGTAGTAGTAGTTGTAGTAGTTTCAGTAGTCGCACTAGTAGTAGTAATAAGTAGTAGAAGTAGTTGTTGTGGCCGTAGTTGTTGTAGTACTAGTAGTAGTTGGGATAGCAATAAGTAGTTCTAGTAGTTGTGAGTAGTTGTAGTAGTAGTATTTTTTGTTGTAGTAGTAAGAACAATAGCAGAAGCTGTAGTTGTAGTAGCAGTAGTAGTAGTCGCAATAGCCAAAGTAGTAGGAGTGCTAGCAGCAGCAGGAGTAGTAGTAGTGGTAGTAGTTGTCCTAGTAGTAGTAGTACTAGTAGCAGTATGAGTAGTAGTAGTAGTAATAGTAGTAGTACTTGTAATAGAAGTAATACCAGTAATAGTTGTTGTTGTTGTTGTAGCAACAGTATCAGCAGTAGTAGTAGCGGTAGTAGTAATAGTAGTAGCAGTAGCCATTGTAGTGGTAGTAGTAATAGTAGCAGCAAAAGTAGTAGTAGTTCGACAAGTAGTAGTTGTAGCAGAAGCAGTAGTAGTAGTTGTAGTAGTGGTAGTAGTAGGAGTAGCAGTAGTTAGCAACAAGAGTAGTAGTAGTAGTAATAGCAGTACTAGTAGTAAAAGTAACAGTTGTGGCAGTGATAGAAGTAGTAGAAGTAGGAGTTGTAGTAGTGACAGTTGTCGTAACAATAGTAGTAATAGGAGTAGCTATAGTTGTAAAAGTAGAAATAGTATTAGCAAGAGTATCTATAGCAGCAGTAGTGGCAATAGTGGTAGTAGTGGTAATAGTAGTGGAAGTAGTAGCCGTAGTAGAAGTAGTAGCAATAGCAGTAGTAGAAACAGAGTAGCTAGTAGTAGTAGTAGTAGTAGTACTAGTAGTAGTAGCAGCAAGAACAACATCAGCCAAAGTAGTAGTAGTAGTATTAGTAGCTATAGTTGTAGTAGTAGTTGTCGTAGTAGAAGTAGTAGTAGTAGTAGTAGTAGTCGTAGCAACTGTAGTAACAAAAGTTGTAGTAGTATTAGTTGAAGCAACATCAGCAGCAGCAGTAGTAGTAGTGAGAGAAGTAGTAGTCAGTAGTAGTAGTAGTAGTAATTTTAGTAGCAGCAACAGGAGTAGTAGTTGTAGCAATACTAGTAGTACTAGCAATAAAAGTTGCAATAGTAGTAGTTGTTCTTGTTGTAGCGGCAATAGCTGTAGTAGTAGTAAGGTAGCAGTAGTATTAATCATAGTCATAGCAGTAGTAGCAGTAGTCATTGTAGCAGTTGAAGTAGTTTTAGTAATAGTAGTATTTGAAGAACAAGTTATTGTAGTGGTAGTAGAAGTAGTAGTAGTTGTTGTAGCAGAAGTAGTAGTAGAATTAGATGCAGTTGTGGTGGTTGGAGAAATATTAGAAGTAGTAGTAGCTACAATAGTGGCAATAGTAATAGTAGTGGCAGCAGCAGTAATGGTAGCAGTTACAGCAGATATGGCAGCAGCAGTAGTAGCACTAGTAGAAGTAGTACTGGTAGTAGCAATAGTAGCAGTAGTAGTATTAGGAGTAGTAGTAGTCATAGTAGTAGCTTTAGAAGTAATAGTAGAGGCAAAAGTACTTGCAGCCGCAACAGGAGTAGTAGTAGTAGTAGTAGTAGCAGTTGTAGCTGATGTAGCAGTAGCAGTAGCAATATTCATAGTAGTAGCAGTAGTAGTAATAGTTGGTGTTGTACTGGTAAAGGTAGTAGTAGTAGCAGCAGTTATTGTAGAGGCAGTAGTAGACGTAGTGGTAGTAGTAGTAATAGTACCGGTAGCAGTAGTATTAGTTGCAGTACCATTAGTTGAAGTAGCAGTTTTACTAGCTGTAGTTGTAGTAGTAGTGGTAGTTGTCGTAGTAGGGGGAGTAGTAGTTGTAGTTATAGTAGTAGTACTACTAATTGTAGCAGCAATAGCAATAGTAGTAATAGTTGTAGTATTAGTAGCAGTGCTAGGAGTAGTACTAGTAGTAGGAATAGTAGTTGTGGTAACAGTTGCTATTGTGGTTGTGGGATTAGTTATACTACTAGTAGTAATAGTAGTAGTAGCAGTAGTGGTGGTAGCAGCAGTAGCAGTGGTAGTGCCCATAGCAGTAATAGCAGTAGCAGTAGTTGATGTAGTTATCGAGGAGTAGTACAAGTAGCATAGTTGTAGTAGTAGTAGTAGTAGTAGCAGTAGTAGTAGTTATTGTGATAGTAGCTGTTGTTGTAGTAGCAGCAGTAGTTACTACAGTAGTAGTAGTAGTAGTAGTAGTGGCAATTATAGTAGTAGTATAGTAGCAGCAGCAGCTGCTACAGTAGTCATAGAAGTAGCAGCAAGAGTTGTAGCAGCAGTAGTCAAAGAAATGGTAGTTGTTTTAGTAGTAGGAGAAGACGTACTAACATTAGTTGTAAGAAGAGTAGTAGTACGAGTAGTAGTAGCAGTAGTAGCAGAAATAGCAGTAGCAATAGTAGCAATAGTAGGAACAGTAGCAGTACAAGCAGTTGTAGTAGTTGTAGTAGTGTCGTAGTAGTAGTTGTAGTAGTAGTCGTATTAATAATAGTAGTAGTAGTGGTAGGAGCAGTAGTAGTAGTAGCAGTAGTAGTAGTCGCAGTAGTAGCAATTATTGTAGCAGTAGTTGTAGTTGTAGTAGTAAAAGCAATAGTAGTGCCTTTAGCAATAGTCGTAGTTGTTGTTGTAGGATTTGTAGCAGGAGTAGCAGTAGTATTTGTTGTAGTAGTAGTAGTGGCAGTTGCAGCAGTAGTTGTTGCAGTAGAAAAAGTTTCCATTGCAGTAATAGTAGCAGTAGGAGCAGCAGCTGTTGTTATAGTAGTAGTAGTAGTAGTAATAGCAGTAGCAGTAGAAGCAATAGTAGTGCCCTTAGCAGTAGTCGCAATTTTTGTCGTAGGATTTGTAGTAGGAGTAGCAGTAGTATTTGTTGTTGTAGTAGTAGTAGCAATTGCGGGAGTAGTTGTTGCGGTAGAAAAAGTTTCAATTGCAGTAATAGTGGCAATAGTTGTTGTTATAGTAGTACTAGTAGTAGTAGTAATAGCAGTAGCAGTAGAAGCAACTGTGGTAGTTATAGCTATAGCAGCAGTAGTACTAGTAGTAATAGTAGAAGTAGTAGTAGATGCGGTAGTAGTATTAGGAGTCGCAGCTAGAGCGGTAGCAGTAATAGTAGTAGTAGTATAGGAGCAGTTGTATCGTAGTAGTAGCAGCAATGGTAGTAGTATTAGTAGTAGTAATGGTAGTAAAGAAAGTAGCAGTAGTAGTAGTAGGACAGTAGTATCAGTATTAGTAGCAGCCATAGTTGTATGCGCAGTAGTAGTAGCTGTAGCAGTTGCAGTAGTAGCACTAGTAGTAGTAATAAGTAGTAGTAGTATTTGCTGTGGTCGTAGTTGTTGCAGTACTAGTAGTAGTAGGAGTAGCAGTAAGTAGTTGTTGTAGTAATTGTAGTTGTTGTGAGTAGTTGTAGTAGTAGTAGTTGTTGTTGTAGTAGTAGGAGCAATAACAGAAGCTGTAGTTGTTGGAGCAGTAGTAGTAGTTGCAGTAGCCAAAGTAGTAGGAGTGCTAGTAGCAGCAGTAGGACTAGTAATTATAGTAGTTGTCCTAGTAGTAGTAGTACTAGTAGCAGTATGAGTGGTAGTAGTAATAGCAGTAGTAGTTGTAGTAGAAGCAATACCCATATTAGTAGTAGTTGTTGTTGTAGCAGCAGCAGTAGCAGCAATTATAGTGGTTGCAGTAATAGTAGTAGTCATAGTTGTAATAGTAGTAGTAGCTGTAGTAGTAGTTGTTGTTGTTGCTGTAGCAGTAGCTACAGTAGCAGCAGTAGCAGCAAGAGTAGTAGTAGTGATAGTAGTAGTAGCAGACATCGTAGTAGTTGTTTTTGTATTTGTAGTGGTAGTGGCAGTAGCAGTAGTTGTAGCTGTAGTAGTAGATTTACCAATAGTAGAAATAGTTGTAGTAGTAGTTGTTGTTGCATTAGTAGCGGCTAAAGTTATTGCAGTAGCAATAGCAATAGTAGAAGTAGCTATGGTAGTATTAGTGGTATTGACTATAGTAGCAACAGTAGTAGCAGTAATTGTAATTGCAGTAGTAGTATTAATAGTAGAAGTAAAAGTAGTAGGCAAAGTAGAAGTAGAGGTAGTAGGAGTAGCACTACTAGTAGTAGTAGTAATAGTAGTAGTAGTTATAGTGGGAGTCGTAGTAGTAGTAGTAGCAGTGGTAATAGTAGCAGCATTAGTAACCGTAGTTGTAATTATACTCGTAGAGGCAGTAGAAGTAACAATAGGGGCAATAGTACTAGTAGTAGTAGTAGTAGATGTAGTAGGAGGAGCAATAGTTGTTGTAGCAAGAGCAGTAGCAGCAATAGCTGTAGTAGTAGCAGTACTATTAGGAGAATTAGCAGTAGAAGAAGCAGCTGTTGTTGTTTTAGCAGTAGTACTAGTAGTTATAGTAGTTTTAGTAATAGTAGTAGGGGTAGTTGTAGTAGGAGTAGTTGAAGTAGTAGCAGTAGTAGAAGTAATAGTGGTAGTAGTCATAGTAATAGTAGTAGCATTAGTAGCGGCAGTAGTAGTAGTAGTGGTGGTTGTAGTAGTTGCAATAGTAGTGTTAGTAGTAGAAGTTTTTGTACTACTAGTAGTAGTAGGTGTAATTGTGATCAGAGTAGGAGTAGGAGTTGGAGTAGCAGTAGGAGTGGGAGTAGAAGTAGTAATAGTAGTAGTAGTAGTAGCAGTAATGGTAGTTGGAGTAGCAATAGTGATAGCAGTAGCGGTGAGAGTAGCTATTGTAGTAGTAGGAGTAGTAGTAGTGATAGTAATAGTCGTGGCAGTAGTAGCAATGGTAGTAGTATTAGTAGTAGTTGTAGTAGTAGTAGTAGCAAGTAGTAGTCATAGTAGTGATAGTAATAGTAGTAGTTGTTGTGGTAGTAGTAGTACCAATAGTGGTAGTAGTAGTACAAGCAGTAGTAGCAGTAGTATTAGCAATAGTAGAAGTAGTTATAGCAGTAGAAGAAGGGGGAGTAGTAGTAGTAGTAAAAGCAGTTGTAGGAATGATAGTCGTAGCTATAATAGTATCAGTAAAAGTAGTAGTAGTAGTAGGGGTAGTAGTAGTAGTAGTTGTTGTTGTTTTAGTAGTAGAAGTATTGTCAAGCAGTAATAGCAATAGTAGGAGTAGTAGCTATAGCAGCAATATGAGTAGTAGTAGTAGCAGTCCTTTTAGGTTTAGTAGCAGTAGTAGCAATGGTAGTTGTAGCAATTGTAGCAGTAGCAATAGCAGTAGTAGCAGTAGCAGTAGTCGCTGTTATTGTAGTAGCAACAACAGTAGGAGCAGTAGCAGTAGCAATCGCATTAGAAGAAGTAGCAGTAGTAGTAGAAGTAGTTGTAGTAATAGTAGCAGTAGAAGTTGTACTTAGTAGTAGTAATAGTAGTTGTTGCAGTAGTAGTAGTAGTAATAGTAGTAATAGTTGTTGTAGTTGTACCAAAAGTAGTTGTTGTGGAAGTAGTACTAGAAGTAGTAGTATTAGCACGGTAGTAGTAGTAGTAGTAGTAGTAGTAGCAGCAGTAGTAGCAGCAGAAGAAGCAATAGCAATAGTAGCAGTAGTAGTAGAACTAGGAGTGGTAGTAGTAGTAGTAGTAGTATTATTATTAGTAGCATCAGTAGTAGTAGTGGCAGTAGAAGTTGTAGTAGGAGCGTAAGTCGTAATAGCAAAAGTAGTAGTAGTTGTAGAAGTAATTGTAGTAGTAGTTGTACCAGTAGTAGTCGCAGCAGCAGTGTTACTAGTAGTGGTCGTAATAGCAATAGTAGAAGAATTAGCAGTAATAGTTACATTTATTGTAGTAGCATTCATAGTAGCAAAAGTAGTAGCATTAGCAGTAGGAGTTGTAACAGTAGAAATAGTTGTAGTAGTTGTTGTTGTTGTTGTAGTAGTAGTAGTAATAGCAATTGTACTAGCAGAAGGCGTGGTTGTAGTAGTAGCAGTAGTTGTATTAGTGGTAGAAGCAGTAGTAGTAGTATTAGGAGTTGTCATCATAGTAGTAGTAGTAGTAGTGTTGTTGTTGTTGTAGTAGTAGTAGTAGTTGCAGTAGTGCATTAGTAGTAGTAGGAGAAGCAGTAGTGGCAGTAGCATTAGTAGCAGGAGTCAAAGTAGTAGCAGTAGTAGTTGCAGTAGTGGCATTAGTAATAGTAGCAATAGTAGTCATAGCAATAGTAGTAGTAGTAGTAGTAATAGTAGTTGTAGCAATAGTAGTAGTGGAAGTTGTTGTAGTAGTAGTAGTAGTGATAGTATGGTCGTAGCAACAGTAGTAGAACAAGTAATAGGAATGGTTGCCGTAGTAGCAACAATAGTAGCAATATAGTTGCAGTTGTAGTAATAGCAGCAAGAGTAGTAGTAGCTGTAGTAGTCGTTGGAGCAGTAGTCGTAGCAGTGGTAGCTATAGTTGCAGTTGTAGTAGTAGTTGTAGTACTAGGAGCAGTAGCAATAGTTGTAGTAGGTGTAATACTTGAGGCGGTAGTAGCAGTAGTAGTCGTAGAAGTAATAGTAAAGGTAGTGGCAATAGTAGTAGTTGTACGAGCAGTAGTTGTAATAGCAATTGTAGTAGTAGTAATAGTAGAAGTAGCAGCTGTACTGGTAGTAGTTGTAGTAGTCGCAATGGTAATTGTTGTAGTAGTATTAGCAGCAACAGCAACAACAGTTGTAGTAGTAGTAGTAATAGTAGTAGTAGTCGTAGTGGGAGCAGTGCTAGGAGTAGTAGCAGCAGCAATAGCAGCAGCAGCAGCAGAAGTAGTAGAAGTAGCAGTAGTAGTAGTACTAACAGCAATAGAAGTAGTATTTTGCAGCAGGAGTTGCAATAGTAGTTGTGGTAGTAGTAGCAGTGGCAATGGTAGTCTCCGTAGGAGTAGTATTTGTAGTAGTAGTAGTTGTAATAGTTGTAATTATAGTAATTGTAGTTGTAGCAGTAGTAGTAGTAGCACTTATAGTAGTAGTAGTAGCAATAGTAGTAGGTAGCAGTAGCAACAGCAGTAGTAGCAACAACAGTTGTAGTAGTAGTTGTAGTAGTAGTACTAGTTGTTGTAGTAGCAGTAGTAGTAGTTTTAGCAGTGGTAGTAGTAGCAGAGGTAATTGTGATAGTGGCAATAGTACTATTAGCAGAAGTAGTAGTAGCAGTGGTAGTAGTAGTGGTAGCAGCAGCATCGATAGTAGTAGTAGAGGTACAATAAGTATTAGGAGTAGTAGTAGTTGTAGTAGTAGTATTAGTGGCAGCAGCAGTAATAGTAGTAGTAGTGGAAGTCATAGTTGTAGTAGTAGTATTAGTAGCAATAGTAGTAGTTATTGTTTTTGTTGTTGTAGTAGCAGAAGTAGTAATAGCAACAATAGTAGCAATTGCAGTAGTAGCAGCAGTAGCAGGAGTAGCTATTGCAGCAGAAGTAAAAGTATTAGTTATAGTAGTAGTTGTAGCAGTAATAGCAATAATTGTAATAGTAGTAGTAGTAATTGTAGTAGTAGTAGCAGTACCAGTGGTATCGGCAGCAGCAGTAGTAGTAGCAGTAGTAACTGTATTAGAAAAAGTTGTAGCAAGAGTTGCAACAATTGTAGCAGTATTAGTAGCAGCCGTAGCAGTAGTAGTTTTAGTGCTTGCAATATTAGGAGTAGTAGCACCAATAGTAGTAACAGTCATAGCAGCCATTTTAGTAGTTGTAGTAGTAGTAGGAGTAGAAGTAGTAGCAGTCGTGCAGTAGTACCATTGGCATTAGTAGTAGTAGTAGGAGGAGTAGTAGTAGTAGTAGTCGTAGAAGTTGTCTTGTACTAGTAATAGTAGTAGTAGTAGTTGTTGTTGTTGTTGCAATAGTGGTACTAGTAGCATTAGTTGTAGTAGTTATAGCAGCAGTAGCAGTAGTTCTAGCGGCAGTAGTAGTGGTAGTAGTTATAATAGTAACAGTAAGTGCATTAGTAGGAAAAGTAACAACCGTAGTAGTGGTAGCAGTAGTAGCCGTAGTAGCCGCAGTAATAGTTTTAGTAGTAGTAGCAGTCATAGCAGTAGCTGCTATTGTAGTAGTAGTAGAAGCAGCAGAAATTATTGTTGAGTAAGAAGTAGAAGTAGCAGTATTATTCGTAGTGGTAGTAGTAGCAACAGTAGTATTAGTGGCAGTAGCAGTTTTAGTAGTAGCAGGTGTGGTAGTAGTAGCAATAGTGGTAGGAGAGGTAGTAGTCATAGAAAAAGCAGTTGAAGTTATCGTATTAATAGTTATTGTTGTAACAATAGTAGTAGAAGTAGTAATTGTAGTGGCAGGCAAAGTAGTGGTAGTAGTAGCAGCAATAGTAGTAGTTGTTGTAGTAATCATAATAGTAGCTATAGTAAATGTAGTGTTAGTCAAGGAAGTGGTAATAGTAGGAGCAAAAGCAATCATAGCAGCAACATTAGTAGCAGTAGCCGTTGTAGTCGTATTAGAAATAGTAATAGAACTAGAAGTAGTAGTAGTAGTAGTAGTATTAGTAGTAACAATAGTAGCAGCAGTAGTAGTAGCAGTAGTAGCAGTAGTTGCAGTAGTAGTGGTAGTAGTAATAGTAGTCATTCCAGTAGCAATAGGAGAAGCAGCAGTAGTAGTAGAATTAGTATTAGGAGGTGGAGAAGTTGTAGAAGTAGTAGTAGCAATAGTAGCAGTACTAGCAGTTGTAGTAGTCATAGCGGTAGTAGTAGTTATGTAGTAATAGTAGTAGCATTAGTAGCAGATGTTACTACCATAGTAGTGGGAGCAGTAGTAGCAGTACTAGCCGCAGTAGCAGATGTAGTAGTAGTAGCAGTCATAGCAGTAGCAGTAGTAGTAGTAGCAGTTGTAGCAGCAGCATCAGTAGCAGAAGTTGTAGTTGTTGCAGTAGCAGCAGCAACATTATTAGTAGTAGTAGTAGCGATATTTGAGTAGTAATAGCAATAGTAGTAGTAGTAGTTGTTGTTGTTATTGTTATTTTAGTAGTTGGGGTGGTAGTAGTAGTTGTAGTAGTCATTATAGTAGTAGTAGTTGTTGTAGTCGTAGTAGTAGTAGTTGTAGTTGTAGTGTAGTAGTAGTTATGGTACTACTAGTAGTAGTAGTAGTAGTAGTAGTGGCAGCAGCAGTAGCAGTAGTAGTAGAAGTAGTAGTAGCAATAGTGGTAGTAGTAGTGAAAGCGGTAGTAATAAAAGTAGTCACAGTAGGAGTAGCAGTAGTACTACTTGCAATAGTTGTAGTAGTAGGAGAAGTAGTAGTTGTGCTAGTTTTAGTATCAGCAGTAGTAGAAGTTTTAGTAGTATTAGTAGAAGCAGCAACAACTATAGCAGTAGTCGTTGTAGTAGCAGGAGTAGTAGTAGTAGTAGTGCTAGTAGGAGAAATAATAGTAGTAATAGTAGTAGCAGTAGTAGTAGCAATAGCAGAAGCAGTAGCCGTTGATGTAGTAGTAGTTGTACTAGTAATAGTAGTAGTTGTAGTGGTAGTAGTAGTAGCTAAAGCAGCAGCAGCAGTATTAGTAGTTGTAGTAGTAACAGGACTATTTGGAGTAGTACTATTAGCACGACTGGTAGTCTAATCGTAGTAGAATTAGTAGTAGTAGTAGCATTGGGAGTATTAGTAGCGATAGTAGTATCTATAGCATTAGCAGTAGTAATAGTACAAGGAATAGCAGCAGTAGTAGCAACAGTAGTAGTAGTAGCAGTAGTAGTACTATAGTAGTATTAGAAGTAGCAGTAATAGGAGTTGTAGTAGTAGCACGTAGTAGAAGTAGAAGTAGTAGTAGTCGCAGTAGTAGCAGAAGTAGAAGTACTAGTAAGAATAGTAGTAGTAGGGGTAGTATCAGTTGTAGCAGTAGCAGTAGCGGTAGTAATAGTAGCAGTGGTAGTAGTAGTAATAATATTAATAGTTGTTGAAGTAATAGTACCAGAAGTAGCAGTGGGAGGGGAGGACGGAGTACTAGAAGCAATAGTAGTATGGGTATTAGTAGTTGTAGAAGTAGTTTGAGTAGTCGTAGATGCAACTGTAGTGCCAGTAGTTTCTATAGTAGCAGTTGTAGTTCTTCTAGTAGTAGTAGCAGTTGTAGCTATTACAGTAGTTGTAGTAGCAATAGTTATAGTAAATGTAGTAGGCATTAGTTGTCGTAGTAGCAGTAGTAGGATTAGCAGTAGTTGCCGTAGTAGCAATAGAAGTATTAGGAGTAGTAGTAGTAATAGTAGTAGTAGAAGTAGTAGTAGTGGTGGTGGTAGTAGTAGTAGTTGCAATACTACTAGTAATAGTAGTAGTAGCTGCTGTAGCAATAGAGGCAGTAGTAGTAGCGGCAATAGTAGTAGGAGTAGTCATAACAGTTGTAGTAGTAGCAGTAGCAACAGTAACAGTACGAGAAGTGGTAGCAGTAGTAGTAGTAGTTGTAGCGGTAGCAGTAGTTGTAGTAGTAGTAGTAGTACCTGCAGCTGTAGTGGTAGTAGAAGTAGTAGTAGTTGTTATTGAAGGAGTTGTAGTAGTTATAATAGTAGTACTAGTAGTAGCAGTAGTTGTAAAAGCAGTTGTAGAAGTTGTAGTAGTACTAGTAACAGTAATAGTAGAAGTAGTAGTAGTTATGGTATTAGTAGCCATAGTAGTAGCAGTTGTTGTAGTAGTAGTAGTTGTTGTAGTAGTAGTAGCAGCTGTAGTACCAATTGTAGTACTACTAGTAGTAGTAAGAGCAGCCGCTATAGTAGTAGTAGTAGTAGCAGCAGCAGCTGTAGTTGGGGTAGCAATTGCAGCAGTAGCAGTTGTGGTAGTCGGAGTTGTAGTTGTGGCATTTTCATTTCTAGTAGTAGCAGTAGTGGTAGCAGTAGAAGTTGTAGAAGTGGCAGTAGTACTAGTCGCAAGCAGTAATAGTAGTAGCAGTTGTGCTAGTAGGACGAGTATTAGTAGTTTTAGCAATAGCAGTAATAGCAATAGTAGCAGTAGTAGCAGTAGCAATCGTAGTAGGTGTTGCATAAGTAGCAGTAGTAGTAGTTGTTGTTGTAGTTGTGGTAGTGGTAGTAGCAGCAGCAATAGTAGTTGTAGATGTTGTAGTAGTAGTAACGGTAGCAGTAGTGTACTAGTAGATATAGTCGTAGAAGCAGTAGTCGTAGTATTTAGTAGTGGTGGTAGTAGTAGGAGTTGTAGTAGTACATGTAGTAGTAGTAGTAGCATTGCTAGGAAGTAGTACTAGTTGTAGCAATTGTAGTAGCGGTAGTAGTAGCCATTCTAGTTGTAGGAGAAGTTGTAGTGGTAGTAGTTGTATTAGTAGTAGTAGTTGGAGTAAAGCAGTAGTAGTAGTTGTTGTTGTTGTTGTAGCTGTAGCATTAGCAGCATTAGCAGTAGTAGTAGTGGAAGTACTAGTAGTAGTGGAAGTAGTATTAGTAGTAGCAAGACTGGTAGTAGTAGGAGCGGTAGTAGCGGTAGTAGCTGTAATAGTAGTCATTGTAGTAGCAATAGAAGTAGCAGCCATTGTAGTAGCAATAGAAGTAGCAGTCATAGTAGTTGTAGCATTAGTAGTAATTTTAATAGTCATATGAGTAGAAGCAGTAGTAGCCACAGTTGCAGAAGTTGTTGTGGTGGTAGTAGTAGAAGTAGTAGTAGTATGAGTAGTATTAAGAGTAGTAGTAGTAGTAGCAGTAGCCATTATGGCGATAGTAGTAATAGTAGCTACGAAAGTAGTAGTAGTTGGACAAGTAGTAGTTGTAGTAGAAGCAGTAATAGTAGTAGTAGTGGTAGTAGTGGTTGTAGTAGTAGTAGTAATAGCAGTACCAGCAGCAAAGGTAATAGTTGTGGCATTGGTAGAAATAGTAGAAGTAGTAGGAGTTGTAGGAGTAGCAGTTGTTGTAACACTAGTAGTAATAGGAGCAGTTGTAGTAGTAAAAGTAGAAGAAGTAGTGGAAGTTGTAGTAGTAGTAGCAGTTGTAGTAGTAATTGTATTAGCAGGTGCAGCTATAGAAGCAGTAGTGGCGATAGTGGGAGTATTGGTAATAGTAGTGGAAGTAGTAGCCGTAGTAGTTCTAGCAACAGCAGTAGTAGAAGCAAAGGTAGCTGTTGTAGTAGTAGTAGTAGTAGTACTAGTAGTAGTGGCAGCAACAACGACATCAGCCAAAGTAGCAATAGTACTCGTAGTAGTATTAGTATTAGTAGCTGCAGTCATGGTAGTAGTTGTCATAGTAGAAGTAGTAGTAGCAGTTGTAGTAATAGAAGTTGTAGTAGTATTAGTTGAAGTAACATCAGCGGTAGTAGTAGTGGGAGAAGTAGTAGTTGCAGTTGTTGTAGTAGTAGTAGTAGTAATTGTAGCAGTAGCAACCGGAGTAGTAGTTGTAGCAATAGTAGTAGTATTAGCAGTAAAAGTTGAAATAGTAGTAGTTGTAGCGGCAATAGCAGCAGTAGTAGTAGCGTAGCAGTAGTATTAATCATATTCATAGCAGTAGTAGCAGTAGTCATTGTAGCAGTTGAAGTAGTTGTAGTAATAGTAGTAGTCAGAGAGCAAGTAGTCGTAGCGATAGTAGAAGCAGTAGTAGTTGTTGTAGCAGAAGAAGTAGTGGAATTAGATGTAGTTGTAGTGGTTGGAGAAGTAGTAGAAGCAGTAGTAGCTACAGTAGTGGCAATAGTAATAGTAGTAGTAGTAGTAGTGGTGGTGGTAGCAATTGCAGCAGATGTGGCGGTAGTCGTATTAGCAATAGTAGAAGTAGTACTGGTAGTAGCAGTAATAGCAGTAGTAGTATTAGGAGTAGTAGTGGTCATAGTAGTAGTAGTAGTAATAGCTTTAGTAGTAGTAGCAGTAGCAATAATAGCAGTAGTACTACTAGCAGCAATAGTAGCAGCAGTAGTTGTTATAGTAGTGGCAGTTGTAGCAGTAGCTATAGTAGTAGCGGTAGTAGTAATAGTAGTAGTACTAGTTGAAGAAGGAGTTGGAGTAGTAGTAGTAGTTGTAGTATTAGCAGTAGCAGTAGCAATCGTCGTAGTAGTAGCAGTAGTAGTCGTAGTTGGCATTGTACCAGTAGAAGTAGTAGTAGTAGTAGCAGTTATTGTTGTCGCAATAGTAGAGGTAGTGGTAGTAGTAGTAATAGTATCTGTAGCAATAGTATTAGTAGCAATACCATTAGTAGAAGTAGCAGTTTTACTACCTGTAGTTGTAGTTATAGTAGCGGTTGTCGTAGTAGGGGGAGTAGTAGGTGTAGTTGTAGTAGTAGTAGTACTAATAGTAGCAGTAGTCGCAAGATTAGTAACAGTAATAGTATTAGTAGCAGTGCTAGGAGTAGTACTAGTAGGAGGAATAGTAGTTGTGGCAGTAGTTGCAATTGTGGTTGTAGGAGTAGTTATAGTGGTGGTAGTAGTAGTGGTAGCAGCAGTAGCAGTGGTAGTAGCCATAGCAGTAATAGCAATAGTAGTGCCAGCAGCAGTAGTTGTAGTAATAGCAGTAGTAGCAGTAGGAGTAGTATTAGTGGCATAGTAGTTATAGTAGTAGTAGTAGTAGCGGTAGTTGTAATAGTAAAAGCAGCGAGTAGTAGTAGTAGTAGTAGCAGTAGCAGCAGTAGTAGTAGAAGTATCAGCAGGAGTAGTAGTAGCAGATGTCCAAGAAATGGTAGTTGTATTAGCAGTAGGAGAAGTCGTACTAACATTCGTTGTAAGAGGAGTAGTAGTTGGAGTAGTAGTAGTAGCAGTAGTAGCAATAGTAGTAATAGTAGCAGTACAAGGAGGAGGAGGAGTAGTAGTAGTATTAGTAATAGTAGTAGTAGTAGTGGCAGGAGCAATAGTAGTAGTAGCAGTACTAGTAATAGTAGCAGTAACAATTGTTGTAGCAGTAGTTGTAGCTGTAGTAGTAAAAGCAATAGCAGTACCCTTAGCAGTAGTTGCAGTTGTTGTTGTGGGATTTGTAGTAGCAGTAGCAGTAGTATTTGTCGTAGTAGTAGTAGTAGCAGTTGTGGCAGTAGTTGTTGCAATAGAAAAAGTTTTAGTTGCAGTAATAGTAGCAGTAGTAGTAGCTGTTGTTGTTGTAGTAGTGCTAGTAGTAGTAGTAATAGCAATAGTAGTAGAAGCAGCTGTGGTAGTTGTAGTGATAGCAGTAGTAGTACTGGTAATAATAGTAGAAGTATTAGCAGAAGTGGTAGTAGTATTAGGAGTCATTGCTTGAGCGGTAGCAGTAATAGTAAAAAAATAGTAGTAGTAGTAGGAGCAGTAGTATCAGTTGTAGTAGCAGCCATAGTTGTAGGCAAAGTAGTAGTAGCTATAGCAATTTCAGTAGTAGCACTAGTAGTAGTATTAAGTAGTAGAAGTAATTGTTGTGGTCATAGTTGTAGTACTAGTAGTAGTTGGAGTAGCAATAAGTAGTTCTTGTAGTAGTTGTAGTAGTTGTGAGTAGTTGTAGCAGTAGTAGTTTTTGTTGTAGTAGTAGGAGAAGCTGTAGTTGTAGTAGCAGTAGCAGTAGTCACAGTTGCTAAAGTAGTAGGAGTGCTAGCAGTAGCAGCAGTAGTAGTAGTGGTAGTAGTTGTCCTAGTAGCAGTAGTACTATTAGCAGTATGAGTAGTAGTAGTAGTAGTAATAGCAGTAGTAGTTGTAGTAGAAGCAATACCAGTGGTAGTAGTTGTTGTTATTGTAGCAGTAGTAGCGGTAGTAGTAATAGTAGTAGCAGTAGCCATTGTAGCGGTAGTAGTAATAGTAGCAGCGATAGTAGTCCTAGTTCGACAAGTAGTAGTAGTAGTAGTAGTAGTGGTTGTAGCAGTTGTAGTTGTACTAGTAGTAGTAGTAGTTAGTAGCAAGAGTAGTAGTAGTAGTAATAGCAGTACTAGCAACAAAAGTAATAGTTGTGGCATTGGTAGAAGTAGTAGAAGTAGTAGGAGTTGTAGCAGTAACAGTTGTTGTAACAATAGTAGTAATAGGAGTAGCAGTAGCAGTAAAAGTAGTGGTAGTGGTTGAAGTTGTAGTAGAAGTAGTAGCTATAGTAGAAATAGTACTAGCAGGAGCAGTTATTGCAACAGCAGTGGTAATAGTGGTAGTAGTGGTAATAGTAGTGGAAGTAGTAGCCGTAGCAGAAGTAGTAGAAACAAAGGTAACTATGGTAGTGGTAGTAGCAACAACAACAACATCAGCCGAAGTAGCAGTAGTAGTCATAGTAGTTGTAGTATTAGTAGTTGCAGTTGTAGTAGTAGTCATAGTAGAAGTAGCAGCAGCAATAGTAGTAGTAGCAGTGGCAGCTATAGTAATAGAAGTTGTAGTAGTATTAGTTGAAGCAGCATCAACAAAAGTAGTAGTAGTAGTGGGAGAAGAAGTAGTAGTTGCAGTAGTAGTTGTAGTAGTAGTAATTGTAGTAGCAACAGTAGGAGTAGTAGTTGTAGCAATAGTAGTAGATAGCAATAGTAGTAGTACTAGCAGTAAAAATTGCTATAGTAGTAGTAGTAGTAGTAGTAGTAGCGGCAATAGCAGCAGCATTAGTAGCGTAGCAACAGTATTAATCATAGTCATAGCTGTAGAAACAATAGTCATTGTAGCAGTTGAATTAATTGTAGTAATAGCAGTAGTAGGAGAATAAATAGTCATAGTGGTAGTTGAAGTAGTAGTAGTTGTTGTAGCAGAAGTAGTAGTAGAATTACATGCAGTCGTAGTAGTTGGAGAAGTAGTAGAAGCAGCAGTAGCTATAGTAGTGGCAATAGTAATAGTAGTAGCAGTAGTAGTGGTGGTAGCAATTGCAGCAAGTGTGGCAGTGGTAGTAGTAGCAGTAGTAGAAGTAATACTGGTAGTAGCAGTAGTAGCAATAATAGTATTAGGAGTAGTAGTGGTCATAGTAATAGCTTTAGTAGTAGTAGCAGTACTAGCAATAGCAGCAGGAGGAGTAGTAGTAGTAGTAGCAGTTGTAGTAGATGTAGCAGTAGCTGCAGTAATAGCAGTAATAGTAATATTAGTAGTACTAGTTAAAGAAGGAGTCAGAGTAGTAGTGGTAGTAGTAGCAGTATTAGCATTAGCAATTGTAGAAGTAGTAGCAGTAGCTGTAGCAATAGTCGTAGTAATAGCAGTAGTAGTCAAAGTTGGTGTTGTACCGGTAAAAGTAGTAGTAGTAGTAGCAGTTATTGT
This sequence comes from Trichopus zeylanicus subsp. travancoricus, assembly GCA_005019695.1. Taxonomy (NCBI): domain Eukaryota; kingdom Viridiplantae; phylum Streptophyta; class Magnoliopsida; order Dioscoreales; family Dioscoreaceae; genus Trichopus; species Trichopus zeylanicus. The sequence continues at coordinate 21,084 of RXID01016576.1, forward strand.
AGTGGCAGTAGTAGTGGTAGTGGTAGTAATAGTAATAGTACCAGTAGCAGGAGTATTAGTAGCATTGCCATTAGTAGAAGTAGCAGTTTTACTAGCTAGAGTTGTAGTAGTAGTGGTAGTTTTCGTAGTAGGGGGAGTAGTAGTTGTAGTTGTAGTAGTAGTAGTACTAGTACTAATATTAGCAACAGTAGCAATAGGAGTAGCAGTTGTAGTATTACTAAGTAGGAATAGTTGTTGTGGTAGCAGTTGCTATTGTGGTTGTGGGAGTAATTATACTACTAGTAGTAATAGTAGTAGTAGTACTAGTGGTGGTCGCAGCTGTAGCAGTGGTAGTAGCCATCGCAGTAATAGCAGTAGCAGCAATAGTAGCAGTGGTAGCAGTAGTAGCAGTAGTAACAGTGGTAGATGTAGTTTTAGTAGAAGTATTACTAGTAGCATAGTAGTTGCAGTAGTAGTAGTAGCTGTGGTAGTAGTAGTAGTAGCTGCAGTAGTAGTAGTAGTAGTTGTGGTAGTAGCTGTTGTTGTAGTAGTAGTAGTTGCAGTAGTAGCAATAGTAGTGGCAATTATAGTAGTAGTAGCAGTAGCAGCAATAGTCGTAGAAGTAGCAGCAGCAGTAGTAGCAGCAGTAGTCGAAGAAATGGTAGTTGTATTAGTTGTAGGAGAAGACGTACTAACATTAGTTGTAAGAGGACTAGTAGTAGGAGTAATAGTAGTAGCAGTAGTAACAGAAAGAACAGTAGCAGTAGTAGCAATAGTAGCAATAATAGTAGTACAAGGAGTACTAGTAGTTGTAGTAGTGTAGTAGTAGTTATTGTAGTAGTAGTCGTATTAGTAAAAGTAGTAGTAGTAGTGGTTGGAGCAATAGTAGCAGTAGCAGTAGTTGTGATAGCAGTAGCAACAATTGTTGTAGCAGTAGTTGTAGCAGTAGTAGTAAAAGCAATAGTAGTGCCCTTAATAGTAGTTGCAGTTGTTGTTGTAGGATTTGTAGTAGCAGTAGCAGTAGTATTTGTGGTAGTAGTAGTAGTAGCAGTTGCGGCAGTAGTTGTTGCAGTAGAAAAAGTTTCAATTGCAGTAATAGTAGTAGTATTAGCAGCCGCTGTTGTTATAGTAGTAGTAGTAGCAGTAGTAATAGCAATAGCAGTAGAAGCAGATGTGGTAATCATAGCTATAGCAGTAGAAGCAGATGTGGTAATCATAGCTATAGCAGTAGTACTAGTAGTAATAGTAGAAGTAGTAGCAAAAGCGGTAGTAGTATTAGGAGTCGTAGTTAGAGCGGTAGCAGTAATAGTAGTAGTAGTGTCTGCTGTAGTAGCAGGAGTAGTAGTAATGGTAGGAAAAATAGTACTAGTAGTAGTACGAGCAGTAGTATCAGTAGTCGTAGCAGCCATAGTTGTAGGCGGAGTAGTTTTACCTGTAGCAGTTGCAGTAGTAGCACTAGCAGCAATAATAAGTAGTAATAGTAGTTGTCGTCGTAGTTGTTGTAGTACTAGTAGTAGTTGGAGTAGCAATAAGTAGTTCTTGTAGTAGTTGTAGTAGTTGTGAGTAGTTGTAGAAGTAGTAGTTTTTGTTGTAGTAGTAGGAGAAGTTGTAGTTGTAGTAGCAGTAGTAGTAGTCGCAGTTGCTAAAGTAGTAGGAGTGCTAGCAGCAGCAACAGCAATCGTAGTATTCGTAGTTATCCTAGTAGTAATAGTACTTGTAGCAGTATGAGTAGTAGTAGTAGTTGTAGTAGAAGCAATACCAGTAGTAGTAGTAGTTATTGTTGTAGCAGCAGCAGCAGTAGCAGTTATAGCGGTTGTTGTAATAGTAGTAGTCATAGTTGTAGTAGCGGTAGTAGCTATAGTAGTTGTTGTTGTTGTTGCTATAGCAGTAGCAGCAGTTGTAGTAGTAGTGATAGTTGCGGTAGGAAAAGTAGTAGTTGTCGTTGTTGCATTTGTAGTGGCAGTGGCATAGTAGTAGTTGTTGTAGCTATAGTAGTAGATTTACCAGTAGAAGAAGTAGTTGTTGTTGTAGCAGTAACTATCATAGTAGTAGCAGTTTTTATATTAGTAGCGGCTAAAATTGTTGCAGTAGCAGTAGCAGTAGGAGTAGAAGTTGGTGTGGTAGTATCATTGGTAGCAGCAGCAGTAGCAGTAGCTGTAATTGCAGTAGTAGTATTAATAGTAGTAGAAGTAGTAGGCAAAGTAGAAGTAGAGGTAGCAGGAGTAGTACTAGTCGTAGTAGTAATAGTAATAGTAGTTGTAGTGGGAGTCATAGTTGTAGTAGTAGCAATAGTAATAGTAGCAACATTTGTAATTGTAGTAGTAATTGTACTAGTAGAGGTAGCAGAAGTAGCAAGAGGGGCAATAGTAGTAGTAGTAGTAGTAGTAGGTGTAGTAGTAGTAGCAGTAGTAGCAGTTGTAGCAGGAGTAGTAGCAACAATAGTTGTAGTAGTAGTAGTACTATTAGGAGAATTAGCAGTGAAAGTAGTAGTTGTTGTTGTTTTAACAGTAGTACTAGTAGTTTTAGTAGTTTTAGTAATAATAGTAGGGGTAGTTATAGTTGGAGAAGTTGAAGTAGTAGCAGTAGTGGCAGTAGTAGTGGTTGTAGTCGTAGTAATAGTAGTAGCATTAGTAGCGGTAGTAGTAGTAGTAGCAGCGGTTGTAGTAGTAGAAGTAGTAGTGTTAATAGTAGAAGTTGTAGGACAAGTAGTAGTAGTAGGTGTAATTGTAATCAAAGTAGGAGTTGGAGTTGGAGTAGCAGTTGGAGTGGGAGTAGAAGTAGTAATAGTAGTTGTAATTGTAGTAGCAGTAATGGTAGTTGGAGTAGCAGTAGTGATAGCAGTAGCAGTGAGTGTAGCTATTGTAGTAGTAGGAGTAGTAGTAGTAGTAATAGTAATAGTCGTGGCAGTAGTAACAGTGGTAGTAGTATAAAAGAAATTAGTAGTTGTTGTTGTAGTAGTAGCATCAAGTAGTAGTGGTAGTGGTGATAGTAATAGTAGTAGTAGTAGTAGTAGTAGTAGTAGCAATAGTGGTAGTAGTAGTACAAGCAGTAGTAGTAGTAGTATTAGCAATAGCAGAAGTAGTAATAGCAGTAGAAGTAGAGGGAGTAGTAGCAGTAGTAAGAGCAGTTGTAGAAATGGTAGCCATAGCTGTAATAATATCAGTACAAGTAGAAGTAGTAGTAGGGGTAGTAGTGGTAGTAGGGTAGTTGTAGTAGTAGTAGTAGAAGTATATTGAAGTAGTAATAGAGTAATAGGCGTAGTAGCTGTAGTAGCGATAGGAGTAGTAGCAGTAGCAGTCCTTTTAGGTGTAGTAGCAGTAGTAGTTGTAGCAATTATAGTAGCAACAGTAGTCGTTGCTATTGTAGTAGCAGCAACAGTTGGAGTAGTAAGAGTAGCAATAGCATTAGAAGAAGTAGTAGTAGTAGTAGAAGTAGTTGTAGTAGTAGTAGCAGTAGAAGTTGTACTTAGTAGTAATATTAGTAGTTGTTGCAGTAATAGTAGTAATAATTGTTGTAGTTGTACCAAAAGTAGTTGTAGGGGAAGTAGTAGTATCAGTAATAGTATTAGCAAGAGTAGTAGTAGGAGTAGTAGTAGTAGGAGTATAAGTGGTAGTAGTAGTAGTAGCAGCAGCAGAAGAAGTAGTAGCAATAGTAGCAGTAGTAGCAGAACTAGGAGTGGTGGTAGTAGTAGTAGTAGTAGTATTAGTAGCAGCAGTAGTAGTAGTGGCAGTAGAAGTTGTAGTAGGAGCAGCAGTAGTAGTAGTTTTAGAAGTAGTTGTACTAGCACTTGTACCAATAGTAGTAGTCACAGTAGCAGTGCTATTAGCAGTGGTAGTAATAGCAATAGTAGAAGAATTAGCAGTAGTAGTTACATTTGTTGTAGTAGCATTCATAGTAGCAGAAGTAGTAGCATTGGTAGTAGGAGTAGTAGCAATAGTTGTAGTTGTAGTAGTAGTAGTAGCAGTTGTACTAGCAGAAGGCATGGTAATAGTAGCAGTAGTAATAGTTGTATTAGTGGTAGAAGTAGTTGTAGTATTAGGAGTTGTAGTCGCAATTGTAGTAGTAGTAGTAGTAGTTGTTGTTGTAGTAGTAGTAGTTGCAGTACTAGCATTAGCAGTAGTAGGAGAAGCAGTAGTGGTAGCAGCATTAGTAGCAATAGTGGCATTAGTAGTAGTAGCAAGTAATAGTAGCAATAGTAGTAGTAGCTGTACTAATAGTAGTAGTAGAAGTAGTTGTAGTGGTAGTAGTAGTAATAGTAGTGGTAGTAGCAGCAGTAGTAGAACAAGTAATAGGAATGGTTGCATGGTAGCAACAGCAGTAGCAATATGGCTGCAGTCGTAGTAATAGCAGCAGTAGTAGCAGTAGCTGTAGTAGTAATAGGAGCAATAGTCGCAACAGTAGTAGCCATAGTTGCAGTTGTAGTAGTAGTTGTAGTACTAGGAGCAGTAGCAGTAGTAGTAGCAGGAGTAACAGTTGAGGCAATAGTAGCAGTAGTAGTCATAGTAGTAATAGTAGGAGTAGTGGAAATTGTAGTAGTTATAAGAGTAGTAGTTGTAGTAGCAGTTGTAATAGTAGTAGCAGTAGGAGTAGTAGTTGTAGTAGTAGTTGTAGTAGTCGCAATGGTAGTTGTTGTAATAGTATTAGCAGCAGCAGCAACAGTTGTAGTAGTAGTAGTAGTAGTAGTAGTCGTAGTGGGAGCAGCGATAGGAGTAGTAGCGACAACAATAGCAGCAGCAACAACAGAAGTATTAACAGCAATAGAGTAGTATTTGCAGCAGGAGTTGCAATAGTAGTTGTGGTAGTAGTTGCAGTGGCAGTTGTAGTCCCCGTAGGAGTAGTATTGGTAGTAGTAGTAGTAGTAATAGTCCTTTATGTAGTAGTTATAGTTGTAATAGTGGTAGTAGTAGTAGTAGTAGTAGTAGGACTAGCGGTAGCCGTAGTAGCTATAGTTGGAGAAGGATTAGTAGTAGTAGTATTAGTAGGAGTGGAAGTAGTTGTAGTAGAAGCAACAGTAGTAGCAGTAGTAGTAGTTGCAATAGTAGTAGTAGCAGTTGTTGTAACAGAAACAATAGTAGCAGTAGCACTAGCATTCATAGCAGTTGTGGCAGTAGTAGTACTAACTGTAGTAGTAGTAGTGCCAGTAGTAGTAGTAGTAGTAGTAGTAGTAGTAGTAGTAGTAGTAGTAGTAGTAGTAGTAGTAGTAGTAGTAGTAGTAGTAGTAGTAGTAGCAGTAGCAGCAATAGCAGTAGTAGTAGCTATAGGTGTCGCAATACTAGTAGTAGCAGTAGAAATAGTAGTAGTTGTAATAGGACTAGTAGTAGCAGTAGTTTTAGCTGTAGTAGTTGTAGTTGTAATAGTTGTAGCAGCAACAGTAGTAATTGTAGTAGTTGTAGTAGTAGTTGGAGCGACAGTAGTAGTATTTTGAGTAGTAATAGCAGTAGGAGTAGTCGTATTGGTAGTTAGCAGTAGTAGTATTAGTAGTTTTAGTAGTAGAAGCAGTAGTCGTAATGTTTAGTAGTGGGAGTAGTAGTAGTAGCTATTGTTATTGTAATTGTAGTAGTAGTAGCAATATTAGGCGTAGTACTAGTTGTAGCAATAGTAGTAGTGGTAGAAGTAGCAATTGTAGTTGTAAGAGGATTTGTAGTAGTAATAATAGTACTAGTAGGAGTATAGTAGTAGTAGTAGTAGTAATAGGATTAGTTGCAGTAGTAGTTGTAGAAATACTACTAGTATTGGAAGTAGTATTAGTAGTAGTAATAGTGGTAGTAGTCAAAGCAGTAGTAGCGGTTGTAGCAGTAATAGCCGCTGTTGTATTAGTAGTGGAGCTGTCGTAGCAGTAGTAGTTAAAGTAGTAGTAGTGGTTGTTAGACTTGCAGAATTAGTGGCGGTAGTAGTAGTAGTAACAGTAGTACTAGCAGAAGTAGTAGTAATAGTAGTTGTAGAAGTTGTAGAAGTAGTATTAGTAGTAGTAAGGGCGGTAGTTGTTGTAGTGTTAGCAATGGTAGTAGGAGTAATAGCAGTAGTTCTAGTAGTAGTAGTTGTAGTAGTGGGAGTAGTAGTAATATTAGTAGCAGTAGTAGTACTAGTACTAGTACTAGTATCAGTAGCAATTGTAGCAGCAGTAGTAGTAGAAGAAGTACTAGCTGCTATTGCAGTAGTTGAGGTTGTAGAAGTAGTTGTGGCAGTAGTAGTTGAAGTATTAGTAGTAGTAGTAGCAGTTGTAGCAGAAGCAGTAGTAGTAGCGGTAGTAGTAGTTGTAGTAGTAGTAGTAGTAGCAGTAGCACCAGCAGTTGTTGTACAAGTTGTTGTAGTAGTTGTAGTAGTTGTAGTAGTAGACACAGCGGTAGCCGTAGTGGTGGTAGTAGTAGCAGCAGTAGTTGTAGTAGGCATAGTACTGTAGTCTAGTAGTTATAGCAATAGTAGTAGTTATAGCAGCAGTACTTGTAGTAGCAGTAGTGGAAGCAGCAGTAGCAACATTAGCAGTAGTAGTCATAATACAACTAGTAGTAGTGGTAGTGGTGGTGGTGGTGGTGGTGGTGGTGGTGGTGGTAGTAGTAGTAGTAGTAATAGTAATAGAAGTTGAAGTAGTAGTTCTCCTATTAGAAGTGGTTGGAGAAGTAGTAGTAGTTGCAGTAGCAGCGGTAGTAGTCGAAGTAGTAGCAGAAGTAGCAGTAATAGTAGCAGTTGTAGTGGCAATCGTAGTAGCAGTAGTGGTAGCAGTAGGAGAACTAGTAGTTGTTGTAGTCGTAACAACAATAGTAGTAGCAATAGTAGTTGCAGTGGAAGTAGTAGGATTAGTAGTAGTCTCAGTAGTTGCAGTGGTAGTCGCAGTAGTCACTGTAGTAATTATAGTAGTAGAACTAGTAGCAGTAGTAGCAGAAGAAGTAGTAGTAGTAAGAGTAGTAGTAGTAGTAGTCTTAATAGTAGCTGTTGTGGTAGCAGGAGTAGTAGTAGCCATAGTAGCAGTAGTACTACGCGTAGTAGTGGTAGCAATAGCAGAAGTAGTAGCAGTTGTTGTTCAAATAGTAGTAGTATTAGTTGTTGTAGTAGCAGCTGTAGTAGTAGTAGTAGTAGTAGTAGCCGCAATAGTAACAATAGCAGTAGCAGTAGTAGAAGTGAAAATAGAAGTATGAGTAGTAATTGTAGCAGCAGCAGCAGAAGTAGTAGTAGTAGTATTAGCTGCAGTAGTTATAGTAGTAGTAGGAGGAGGAGGAGTAGTAATACCATTAGAAGTAGTAGTCGTAGTAGGTTTTGTGGTGGCAATTGAAGTAGTAGTAGTAGTCGTGGCAACTGTAGTAGGGGTAGAAGTATTAGTTACAGTAATAGTAGTAGCAGTAGTAGTAGTAGCAGCAGTAGCAGTAGATGTCATAATACAACAACTCCTGCTACTACAATAGCTTCTACTACCCCTGCTACTACTACTACTTATCCTTCTTCTACGACTATTGTTACTACTACAGCTTCTACTACCCCTGCTACTACTACTACTTATCCTTCTTCTACGACTATTGCTACTACTATAACTACTGTTACTATTGCTATTGCTACAACTAATATTTCTGCTACAACAACTACTACTACAATAACTACTATTGAAACTTGTGCTATGGCTACTACTACTACTGCTACTAATACTAATACTATTACAACAACTACTACTACTATAACTACAACTCCTGCTCTACAACTATTACTATTGCTACTATTTCTCCTACTTCTACTGCGACTTACTACTACTCCTGCTATAACTACAACTACGAATATTTTTACTAATGATACTCCTACTGCTACTACTACTACTACTACTGCAACTACAATTGCTACCCCTACTACTACTTCTCCTGCTCCTTCTGCTACTACTACTACTATTGGTATTAGTACTGCTACTACTATTTCTACAATTACTACTACAACTGCTACTCCTAAAATGCTACTGCTACTAGTACTGCTCGTGCTACAGATACTATTACTACTACTAGTATGATTACTACTACTACTACTACTACTTCTCATACTACTACTATTACTGCTACAATGACTAATGCTACCGCTACTACTACTGCTACTACTGCTGCTGCTGCTGCTACGACACTACTACTACAACTACAACTACTGCTACAATTGTTGTAGCTACTGCTAATGCTACTGCTAGTACAGCTACTACTGCTGGTTCTACTTCTACTGCTAGTTCTGCTACTACTGCTAGTACTGCTACTACTACTAGTTCTACTGCTAATGCTACTGCTAGTACTGCTACTACTGCTTCTTCTTCTTCTACTACTACTACTACTATTACTGCTACTAGTACTACTATTGCTTCTACTACTCCTCATAGTACTACTATTGCTAATACAACTGCTACTTTTGCTATAACTACTACTAGTACTACTTCTCCTATAATAACAACAACTAATACTAGTACTACTACAACAACTACTTCTACTCCTACTACTACTTCTACTATTACTGCTACTGTAGCTGCCACTATTGCTACTAGTACTACTACTACTCTACTTTTCCTACAACTACTACAATTGCCACTAGGCTGCTACAGCTTCTATTACTACTACTACTGCTGCTGCTGCTTCTGCTACTACTAGTACTGCTACTACAACTATAATTACTACTTCTACTTCCATTGCTACTACTACTTTTGCTAATACTACTACTACCACTACTACAGCTGTTGCTACTATAGCTAATACTTCTACTACTACAACAACTACAGCTGCTCCTACTATAACTACTGCAACAGCTACTATTGCTCCTACTGCTGCTTCTCATACTATAACTCCTACTACTACTTCTGTTGCTGCTGCTGCAAATACTGCTTCAACTATGACTACTACTACTACCACTATTGCTGCTATTACTATTGCTACCATGACAACAGCTACTCCTACTCCTAATACTACTGCTCTACTACTACTACTACCACTAGTAATACTGCTACTACAACAATTACAACTACAATTACTATTACTACTTCTGCTACTACTATAGCAGCTACCATTACCCCTACTTCTGCTTCTACTACGACAGCTACTACTGCTACTGTTGCTGCTGCTATTGCTACTACTACTGCTACTATTACTATTTCTGCTACTGTTACCACTACTACCACTACTGCTACTACTATTCTACATCCACTCGTACCACTACTACTACTACTACTACTACTACTACTACTACCACTGCTATTGCTTCTACTATGACTACTACTAGTGCTACAGCTACTACTATTTTTGCAACTATTATTACTATGAATGCTGCTATGACTACTACTACTACTACTAATGCAACATATACTACTACTACTTCTGCTACTACTAATACTTCTACTACTACTACTACTGCTGCTGCTGCTGCTGCTGCTGCTACTACTAACTACTACAAGTAGAACTACTACTATTACTACAGCTACTACTGCTACTACTACTACTACTGCTACTCCTACTGGTACTACTGCTACTAGTGCTACTATTACTAGCACCACTACAACTACTACAACTATTGGTACTACCGCTACTACTACTACTACATCTGCTACTACTCCTGCTACTACTGCTATTACTACTACTGCTACAGTTGTACCACTACTAGTAGTAGTAGTGCTACTACTACTATAGCTATTACTACTAGTACTATTATCATTACTGCCACAGCTGCTACCACTATTACTACTGCCACTACTGCGGCTTCTACTACTACTACTACTACTACTACTACTATAACTGCTACAACTACTACTGTGGCTGCTGGTACTACTACTATTAATACTATTGCTACTATTACTACTGTTAGTACCACGACTGCCCTTGCTGCTATTGCTGCTATTGCTTCTACTACAACTATAACTAGTATTACTACAACCAGTAATGCTACTTCTACTGCCAATAGAACTGATACTTCTCCAACTTTTATGACTACTGCTACTACTAGAACTGCTATTACAATTGTAACTCCTATAACAACAACTACTAGTACAACTGCTACTACTGCAACTACTACTACTGCTACTATTGCTGCAACTACTAATACTACCGTTAAGACTGTTAATACTACTACTACTGCTCATCCTAGTACTGCTATAGCTACTGCTACAACTACTGCTACTACTACTGCTAGTAGTATAGCTAGTATGACTGCTACTACTACTAGTACGATGAATGCTCCAACTACTATTACTACTACTATAATTTGTTCTGCTCCAACTGCTACTATTACTACTACAACTCCTATTGCTACTACTACAACTATTATTGTTTTTACTAGTGATACTCCTGCTCATACTGCTACAACTACTACTTTTGCTATAGCAAATGCAGCTGCTACTCCTAGTACTGCTGCAACTACTACTACTACTACTACTACTACTATTACTCCAGCAGCAATTGCTACTACTATGACTACTACTACTACTGCTACAAGTAGTATTGCTTCTACTACTACTACTAACGCTATCACTACCCCTGCTGCTACCACTTCAATTTCTAGTGATACACCTACTACGAATACTCTAGCTACTACTACTACTGCAACCACTACTACTACAACTGCTGCTGCTACTACTACTACTATTACTGCTGCTGCTGCTGCTGCTGATACTACTACTACTACTACTAATAATACTACTACTACTACTGCTACTTGTACGACTCCTCCTCCTCCTACTACTACTATTACTACTAGTAATACTACTACTACTCCTACTTCTGCTCCTAATACTACTACTACAACTAATACTGCTGCTATTAGTACTACTACTACTACCACCACTTCTGCTACAACTATTGTTACTACTACTACTACTACTACTACTACTGCTAAAATGCTACTACTACTGCTACTTCTCCTACTACAACTATAGTTACTACTACTACTACTACAACTACTACTATTGCTACGACTACCACTACTTATCCTACTACTACTATTGCAGCTACAAGGGCTAATGCTACCTTTACTACTGCTGCTACTACTACTACTGCTACTACTACTACTATTGCTACCGTGACACTACCACTACAACTACTGCTGCTGCTACAATTGCTATAGCTACTGCTACTTCTACTTCTAGTACTACTACTAGTACTGCTACTACTACAACTTCTACTGCTACTGATAGTACTACTATTGTTACTACAACTGCTACTTTTGCTACTACTTCTACTACTAGTGCTACTACTACAACAACTACTACTGCTACTCGTACTAATTCTCCTACAACAACAACAACAAAAACTACTACTACTACAATAACTACTACTTATACTACTACTGCTACTATAGTTACCACTGTTTCTACTAGTATTGCTACTACTCTACTTCTCCTACAACTACTACAACAGCTACTACTACTACTGCTACTTGGCTGCTACTACTTCTACCACTACTATTACTACTACAATCGCTACTGCTACTTCTGCTGCTAGTAGTATTGCTACTACTAGGACTACTACTTCTACTAATTTCATAGCTACAACTTTGGCTACTTTTGCAACTACTAATACTGCAACTGTTGATACTGATACTACTAATGCTGACTCAACAGCAACTACTGCAAGTACGATGACTGCTAATTTTGCTATTACTGCTACAACTACTAAAACTTCTATTGCTACAACTACTATAACTACTAAAATTGCTGGTATTATTGCTACAACTACTGGTGCTCCTACTCCTAATACTGCAACTACTACTACTACAAGAACTACTGCTGCTGCGGCTATTAATACAAAACTGCTATTGTTATGATGTTAGCAATAACTTCTTCTACTACTATTACTATTGTTGCTACTACAACTGCTATTACTAATGCTACTACTACTACTGCTATTGCTACTGTTATTACTGCCACTACAACAATCATAGCTACTTTTGGATCTACTGCTACTACTACTACTACTGATGTTGCTACTGCTACTACTGCTAATACTACTACTACAACTACTACTCCTACTACTACTGCTGCTAATGCTACTACTACCATAATAGCTACTACTGCTATAGTTACAACTGCTGCAATAGCTAATATTGTTACTGCTACTTCTTCCCCTACTACAACAACAACAACTACTGCTGCTGCTGCTATTACCATTGTTGCTACAAATATTGCTGCTATAACTATGACTACTACAACTACTGTTGCTGCGGCTATTACTGCTACTGCTACTACTACTGCTACTGTTATTGCTACTGCTACTACTACTACTACTATATCTACTCCTACTCCTACTATTGCTACCACTACTACTACTGCTACTACTGCTACTACTACTATTACCACTATTACTACTACTGTTACTTCTGCTACTACTACTGTTGCTACCATTATAGCTACTTTTGCTACTACTACCATTGCTACTACTACTGCTACTACAGTGACTTCTAGCACTACTGCTACTATTGTACTACATCTACTGGCACCACAACTACTACTATTACTACTGCTGCTGCTACTACTGGTACTACCACTGCTACCACTACTACTACTATGACTACTACTACAACAACAACTACTGCTGCTACTACTATTACTACTACTGTTGCTGTTGCTACTACTACCATTTCTACTGCGGCTTCTACTACTAATACTTTTGCTACTACTGCTGCTACTTCTACTACTACTAGTACTTCTACTGCCACAACTATTAATACTTTTGCTACAACTACTCGTAGTAGTACTATTAGTAGTGGTACACTAAGTACTAGTAGTAGTATTAATAGTAGTACTGACAAATAGCTGTAGTAGTAGAAGTAGTAATAATAGCGACAACACTACCAGTAGTAGTAGTAGCAACATTAGGAGCAGTAGTAGCAGCAACTATAGTAGTAGTAGTAGTGGTATAAGTAGTAGCAGTAGTCGTAGTTGTGTTTGTAGTAGTAGTAGTAGCAGCAGTGGTAGCAGTAGTGGTCATAGTAGCATTTGCTATGGTAGAAGAAGTAGTAGTAGTTATAGTACTATCAGCAGTAGTAGTACTACAACTTGCAGAAGTTACAGCAGTAGTTGTGGCCATAGTAATAGTAGTAGTAGTATTAGTTGTAGCAGTGGTAGAAGTAGCAGTAGTAGTAGTGGTAGTAGCACTAGTAGTAGTCGTACAAGTAGTAGTAGTAGTAGTAGCAGTAGTAGTAGAAGCCGTAGTAGTAGCTGTAGTATTAGGAGTAGGAGAAGTAGTACTGGTTGGAGTAGCAACTATAGGAGGAGTAGTAGTAGTAGTAGTGACAGTAGTAGTGGTAGAAGTAGCAGTAGTAATAGTAGTAGCAGTAACAGCTGTCGTAGCCGTAGGAATAGTAGTAGTAGTTATGGTAGGAGCAGCAGTAGTAGTAGTAGCTATCTGGGAGTAGTTGTGGTAGTAGCAGCAGCAGCTATAGTACAAGAAGTTGTAGCTATTGTAGTAGCAGCGGCAATAGTAGTACTACTACTAAAAGTAGTTACAGTAGTTGTAGTAGCAGTAGCAGTAGGAGTAGCAGCAGTAGTATTAGTTGTAGTTGTAGTAGAAGTAGTACTACTAGTAGTAGTTGTAGTTGTGGCTAGAGTAATTGTAGTAGTTGTATTAGTAGTTGCCGTAGTAGTAGCTATTGTAGTACTAGTAGTACTAGCAGCAACAACAATAGTAGTTGTGGTATTAGTAGTGGTAGTAGTAGTAGCAGCAATGCTACTACTACTGCTAGTAGTAGCAGTAGCACCAGCAATAACAATAGTAGTGGTAGTAGTAGTAGTAGTAACCGTAGTGGTAGCAGTAGTAGTTGTTGTAGTAGAAGAAGTAGTAGTTATTGTATGTGAATTAATAGCGGTAGTAGCAGCAGCAGTAGTAAGACTAGTTATAGTAGTAGTATTAGTAGTAGTAGTAGTCGTTGTCGTGGTAGTAGTAGTGGTAGAAGTAGTGGTAGTAGTAGTAGTAGCAGCAGTAGCAATAATAGTAGTAGTTGTAGTAATAGTAGTAGTGATGGTGGTGGTGGTATTAGTTGTACTATTGGTAGTAGCAGCAGTAGTCGTAGATGTCATAGTAGCAGTAGTAGTACTATTATTAGTAGCAGTAGTCAAAGTAGTAGTAGTAGTAGGAGGAGTAGTAGTAGTTGTTGTTGTGTTTGGAGTACTTGTACTAGTAGTAACATTAGTAGCAGTAGCAGTAGTAGTAGCAGCAACAGTGGAAGTAGTAGGAGGAGGAGGAACAACACTAACAATAGTAGTAGAAGTAGTAGTAGCAGTAGCAGTAGCCATGGCAGTAGTAGTAGCTGTACTAGTAGAAATACTAGTTATAGTATGTGAAGCAATGGTAGCAATAGCAGTAGCAGAAGTAATAGTATGAGTAGTAGTAGTAGTAGTAGTAGTTGTGGCAGTAGTAGTACTAGTAGTGGTAGTAGTAGCAGTTGTAGTAGTAGTAGTAGTAGTAGTTGTCGTAGTAGCACTATTAGTAACAGTAGTGGAAGTAGTAGCAAAAGTAGTATTAGTCATAGCAGCTACAGAATCAACAGTCATAGTAGCAATAACAACAATAACAGCAATAGCAGCAATACTAGTTGTTGTTATGGCAGTAGCTAAAATAGCAATAGGAGCTGCAGTGGAAGTAGCAGCAGTTGTAGCAGTTGCAGTAGCTGTATTAGCAGTAGTAGTCACAACAATAGTCGTAGTGGTATTAGTTATTGTTGCAGTAGCAATAGTTGTAGTGGCGGTAGTAGTGGTATCAATAGTAAAAGTAGTTATAGTTGTAGTAGTAGTAGTAGCAGTACTAGTTGTGGTAGTAGTAGTAGTAGCAGTCGGGGAAGTAATAATAGTAGTACTAGTTGAAGTCGGTGTATTAGCACTTGTAGTAGTAATCGTTGTAGTAGTAGAAGAAGTTGTTGTAGTAGTAGTAGTATTTGTAGTAGTAGTGGTTGTAGTGGTTGTAGTTGTTACAAGAGTTCTAGCAGTAGCACTATTAGTAGTAGTAGTTATAGCAATAGAAGTAGTAGCAGCAGTAGTAGTAGGGGTAGAGGTAGCAGTTGTAGGAATAGTAGTAGTAGCAGTGGTAGTAGTAGTAATAGTAGTAGTGGCACTAGCAATAGTAGGAATAGAAGAAGTTGTTATACTAGAAGTGTTAGTAGTAGCGCCAGTAGTAGTAGTAGGGGTAGTAGTAATAGTAGTAGTAAAAGCAATAGCTATAGTAGTAGTAGTAGAAACAGCAGCAACAGTAGTAGGAGAAGTAGTAGTAGTAGTAATATTAGTAGTAGTAGGAGAAGTAGTATTAGTTGTAGTAGTTTTGGGAGTAATAGTTGTAGTAGTAGCAATAATAGCAGAAGTAGCAGAATGGGAAGTGGCATGTTAATTGTAGTACTAGTTGTAATGATTGTCGTTGTTATTTTAGAAGTAGTAGTAGTGGTAGTAGAAGTAGTTGAAGTTTAGTAGTAGGAGCAGCAGCAGTAGCAGCAGTAGTGGAAGTAGTAGTACTAGTGGTAAAGTAGTAGTAGTAGTAGTAAGAGTAG
>RXID01016577.1:0-12577 GCA_005019695.1 Trichopus zeylanicus subsp. travancoricus
TGCTATCACTACTATTGCTACTATTGCTACCACTGCTACTCCTACTACTACTGCAACTGCAGTTGCTACTTCTGCCACTACCACTACTACTGCTACTACTACTGCAACTACTACTCCTACTACTACTACAGCTACTGCTACTGCTACTGCTGCTACTACTATTGTTTCTATTGCAACTACTTCAACTATTGATTTTGTTGCAACCGAGACTAGTACTACTCCTACTTCTACAACTACTACAACTGCTACTACATTGTTGCTGCTTCAACTACAACAACTGCTACTACCACTACTACTACTGTTACTACTGCTACTGCCACTGCAACTACTTCCACTATTACCACTACTACCGCTACTATTGCTACTCCTACTACTACTCCTACTGCAAGAATTACTACTACACTTTCACAACTACTACTAGTACTTGCTACTAGTGCTACTGCCACTTCTGCAAATACTACTACTACTGCTACTGCTATAATTGTTGCTATCGCAACTACTAATCCTACTACCACAACTTCTACTACTGTTACTGCTACTATTACTACAACAACAACAACTACTACTACAACAACTACTACTACTATTACTCTTTAACTCCTACAACGACAACTACTACTATTACTGCTTTTACTACCACCACTCCTAATACTATTGCTAATAATACTACGAGTACGACTACTACTATTACTACTACTACTACTGCGACTCCTCAATGTCCTCCTCCTCCGCCTACTACTATTATAACTACCACTATTATTGCTACTGGTGCTGCTACCAATGGTACTACCACTAATTCTACTGTCACTACTGCTACTCTTATTACTACGACTGCTACTGCTACTACTACTTGGCCTACTACTACTGCAACTACTACAACAAATGCTGCAACTACTACTACTACTTCTAGTACTACTCTTACAACTATTACTACTCTTAATACTACTAATACTGCTCCTATTACTACTGCTTCCTCTACTACTACTACGACTATCGCTACTGCTACTTCTACTATTGATATTGCTACATCTGCTAATACTACCACTACAACTACTACTACACTACTACTACTACTACTACTACTTCTACTACTACCACTCCCATTCCTACTACTACCACTATGACTACTCCTACAGCTACTACTATTCATAATACTACTACTGCTGCTCCAACTACTACTACTACAACTACTACTACTATTAATACTACTATTGCTACAACTATTACAACTATGACGACTCCTATTGCTATAACTAATGCTACTACTACTACTATTACTACTACTACTACTATTGCTACGGCTACTACTAGTATTGTGACCCCTACTGCTACTACTACTGCAATTGCTGCTACTGCCGTAGCTATTACTACTGCAAGAACTACTATTTCTATTACTACTACTATTGCTCCTACTACTACTGCTACAACTATTGCAAATGCTAATGCTACTACTACTATTGCTACTGCTACAGCAGCAACTTCTACTATTGCAACTACTACTACTATTGCGACAACAACAACTACTACTGTTGCTGCTGCTGCTGCTACTGCAAATGCTAGTATTACTACTACTACTACTCCTCCTACTACTTCTGCGATTACAACTACAACTAATACTACTACTACTACAAATACTACTACAGATAGAACTAGGACTATTGATACTACAACAACAAGTACTTCTTATACTATTACTACCCCTACTCCAACTCCTACTCCAACTACCACAACTACTACTACTTCTTCTCCTACTACAACTACTACCACTACACCAACTCTTACTACTACTACTACTGCTGCTAGTCCCACGACAACTACCACTACTGTTGCTACTACTACTACTACTACTACAATTGCTACTACTACTATTACTATGACTGCTACTACTACTATTACAATGACTGCTACTACTACTACTGCTACTGCTACTACTCCAACAGCTACTACAATTGCTACTGCTGCTACTTCTACTACTACTACTACAACTGCTACTACTAATGCTACTACTATTAATGCTACTACTAGTGCTAATGCTACTTCTACTACTACTACCACCACCACCACCACGACTACTACTACTACTATTACTACTACAACTGTTGGTACTGCTACTACTGCTGTTGCTTCTGCTATTACTGCTATTGCCACTGGTGCTATTCTTACTACTACTTCTGCTACTATTGTTGTTGCTGCTACTGTGACTACTACAACAACTACTACTACTACAACCACTACTACTAGAACCACCACTACGACTACTATCACTCCTACTACTACTACTGCAACTCCTACTGCTACTACTACACATAATACTACTACTACTACTATTGTCGCACCTATTACTACGTCGACTGCTACTATTATTGCTCCTGCAACTACTGCTTCTATGGATACTACTACTGCTACTACTACGACAACTGCTACTACTTCTACTACTACTACTATTACTTCCAATACTACTACCACTCTCACTCCTACTACTACTACTATTACTACCACTCCTGCTTCTACTATTCCTCTTACTGCTACTACAACTGCTACTACTACTACTACTATTGCTACTGCTAGTACGATTGCCACAACAACTACTACCACAACTATTACCACTAGTATTGCCACTGCTACTAGTAATCCTGCTACTATTATTGCTACTGCTATTTCTGCTACTGTTACAACCACTTCTACTACTGCTCCTTCTGTTACTATTACTACAACTACTACTGCTACTCCTACCGCAACTTCAACTACTGTTGCTGCTATTATTCCAACAACTACTGCTCCTACTATTGCTAATAATACTATTACTAATACTACTACTATACTACTACTGCTACCATTACTGCTATTGCTGCTGCTATTACTACTACTACTAATAGTGCTACTACTTCTCTTCCAACAACTACTACTATGACTACTTCTACTACTACCACAACAATTACTGCTATTGCTACAGCTGCTACTACTCTTACTGCTACTCCTACTACTACTACTACTACCACTACTACTAATACTACAACAACAACTACTACTACAAGTACTGCTACTACTAGTACTACTACGACCACTTCTACAACAACTTCTACTACTACTACTTCTACCACTACTACTACTACGGCTACTTCTACAAGTATTGCTACTACTACTACTGCAACAATCACAACAACTACTACTGGTACTACTGCCATCACTAAGACTATTCCTATAAGTACTACTACTACCACTACTACTACAGTAGCTACTACACCTATCGCTACTTATACAATAACAACAACAACAACTACTACTACTACAACTGATGTTGCTGCTGCAGCTAATACGACTGCTACTACTACTACTACGACAACGGCTACTATTACTACAATAACTCTACTACTCCAACTACTACTACTGTAATTGTTACTACTATTACTGCTACTTCTGTTACTACTACTACTTCTTCTACTACCACTACTACTTCTACTCTCACTCCTACTACTAGTATTACTACTCCTATTGCTACTACTACTTATAATAATACTACTACTGCAACTACTACGGCTAATACTACTACTATTCCAACTGCTACTTCTGCTACTAGTACTACTACTACTGCTGCTACAACTACAACTACTGTTACACTTGCCGCTGCTCCTACTTCTACTTCTACTACTACTACTATTACTACCAATACTACTATTACTCACACTCCTACTATTGCTACTTCTACTATTACTCCTACTAATACTATTACTCCTCTTTCCGCTACTACAGCTACTACTATTACTACTACTATTGTTATTGCTTCTACCACTACTACTGCTACTATTACAACAAGTACTGCTACTACTAAGGCTATTGCAGTACTGCAATTGTTACTACTACTGCTACTACAACTACTTCTACTACTATTGCTACTGCTTCTCCTATGAATGCTACTACTACTACTACTACGAATGCTACTGCCACTACTGCTACTACAACTGCACTGCACAACTACTGCTGTTGCTATTACTACAATAACTACTACTACCATGATAACTACTGCTACTACTACTGTTACTGCTGCTACTACAACTATTACTACTACTTCTACAAATGCTACTACTGTTACTTCTACTGCTGCTACTACTACTACTACTACAGCTAACTACTGCTGCTGCTGCTACTACTACTGCTACTACCACTTCTACTTCTATCAGTAGTAGTAGTAGTAGGAGCAGGAGTAGGAGTTACAGTAGTTGTTGCGGTAGTCGTAGTGGTAGTTGTAGAAGTAGCTGTAGTCGTAGTAGTAGAATTAGTAGTAATAGTAGTAGTAGTAGTAGTAGTAGTAGTAGTAGTAGTAATTGCAGTAGCAACAGAAGTAGCAGCAACAGATGCAGCATTAGTTTTAGTAGTAGCAGCAGCAGTAATAGTAGTAGTGGTTGTTGGAGCAGCTGTAGTACTAGTAGTATTAGTAGTACTAGTAGTATTAGTAATGCTAGTATTATTAGTAGTAATAGCAATTGTACTAGGGTTAGAAGTAGTAGCAATAGTAGTAGTAGTAGTAACAGGAGTAGTAGTAGTAGTAGTCAAAGAATTGAAAGAAGACGAAGAGGAAGTAGTAGTAGTAGTAGTTGTTGTTGTTGTAGTAGTAGTTGTAGTAGGAGTGGTAATAGGAATAGGTATAGGAGTAGGCGTAGTAGTCATAGTGCTTGTGGTAGTAATACTAGTAGTAGGAGTAGTAGTAGTAGTAGGTGTTGTTGAAGTAGTAATAGCATTGGCAATAATACTAGTAGTATTAGTATGAGTATTAGTAATAGTAGTAGTGGTAGTTATAATAGGAGTTGGAGTAGTAGTAGTTACAGTAGCAGTAGAAGTAGCAGTAGTCATAAGCGTAATAGTTGTAGGGGTAGAAGCAGAAGTCGTAGTAGTAGTAGTAGTAGTAGTAGTAACAGTAGCAGCAATAGAAGTAGGATACATAGATATAGTAATAGTAGTAGTAGTAGCGATAGTAGTTGGAATAATTATGATAGTAGTAGACGCTGTAGTAGTAGTAGCACTAGTTGTTGTAGTATAAATTGTTGTAGTAGCAGTAGTTGTAGCAGTGGTAGTAGTCGTAGTTGTGGCAGTAATAGGAGTCGTAGTAGCAGTAGTGGCAGCAGTAGTAGTAGAAGTTCTACGAGCTATAGTAGTAGTTGCAATAGTTGTAGTAGTTGTAGTAGTAGGAGTAGTAGTAGGAGTTGGAGTAATAGTAGTAGTAGTAAAAGTAGTAGTAGTAGCAAAAGTAGTAGTCATTGCAGTAGCAGTAATTGTAGTAGTGGTAGTAGTATTAATAGTAGTAGTAGTTATTATTGTAATAGTAATTATAGAAATAGCAGCTACAGTGGTTCTAATAATAGTTTAGGAGTAGTAGGCGCAGTAGTAGCAGTAGTACTAGTAGTAGTGGTTGTACTTGTAGTAGTAGTAGTCATAGTAGCAGTAGCAGTAGTTGTAGTATTAGAAATAGTAGCTGCAGTGGTTCTAGTAGTAGTAGTATTAGTAATGCTAGGAGTTGTAATTGTTGTAGTAGTTGTAGTAGTAGTTGTAGTAGTAGTAGTAGCAGTAATAATAATAATAGTAATTATTGTCATAGTAGTAGTGCTAGTTGAAGTAGTGCAGTAGTAGTGTAGTAGCAGCAGCAGCAGTAGCAGTACTAGTTCTTGTACTTGTTGTTGTAGTAGTAGCAGCAGTAACAGTAGTGTGAGTATTAGCTGTAGTAGCTGTAGGAGTTGTATTACTAGTGTTAGTAGTAATAGTAGTAGTATTGTAGTGGTGGTGGGTGGTGGTGGTGGTAGTAGTAGTAGTAGTAGGAGTATAAGCAGTAGTAGTTGTTGTTGTTGTTGTGGTGGTGGTGGTGGTGGTAGTAGTTGTAGTAGTAATAGGGGTAATAGTTGGAGTCGTAGTAGAAATAGTAGTAGTAGTTGTTGTTGTTGTTTTGATCTCAGTAAAAGTAGTAGTTGTTGGGGTAGTAGTAGTGCTGGCAGTCAAAGTTGTAGTAGTTGTGTAGTAGTTATAGCCGAAGTAGTAGTAGTTGACGAAATAGCAGTAGTCGTTGTAGCCATAGTAGTAGTAGTAGGAAGAGTTGGGGTAGAAGTAGTTATTGTAGCAGTAGTAGCAACAGTAATAAGAAAAGTAGAAGTAGGAGCAATTTTTGAAGTAGGAGTAGAAGTAATAGGAGTGGTAGCAATAGTAGTAGTAGTCATAGTATTAGTTGTTGTGGTAATAGTAGTAGTAGTAATAGTAGAAATACTAGTACTGGTAGTAGTAGTAGTACTATTTGTAGTAGTAGGGGCAGTAGTAGTAGTAGTAAGAGTAGAAGTAGTAGTACTAGGAGTAGTAGTAGTAGAAGCTATAGTAGTTGTAGTTGTAGTTTTAGTTGGAGTAGTGGCAGTAGTAGTCATAGTTGTTGTAGTAGATGTATTACAAGTAGTAGTAGTAGAAGTACTACTACTACTACTACTAGTACGACTAGTAGTATCAATAGTAGTATGAGTAGTGGTAGTAAGTCGTAGTAGTAGTAGGTAGTAGTAGTATTTTACAAAAATAGTGCAGAAATAATATCAAGATAGTAGAAGTAGTATAGAAGTAGTAGTAGTAGTGGAGTAGTTGTAAGTGTGGTATAGTAATAGTTCTAGTAGTTTTCCATTGTAGTGGTAGTAGCGAGTAGTAGTAGTAGAGTAGTTGTGGCAGGAGCAGCAACAATACAGTAGTAGTAGTAGAAGTAGCATTAGTAGAAGTATTATAGTACGAGTAGTAGTAGTATGTAGTAGTAGTAGTAGTAGTAGTAGTAGTGGTAGTAGTAGTAGTAGTAGTAGTAATAGTAGTAGTAGTAAGTAGTAGTAGTAGTAGTAGTAGTAGTACAAGTAATAGCAGCAGTAGTAGTTATAGTCGTAGGAGTAATAGTTGTAGAAATAGTAGTAACAATAGCAGTAGCAGTAGTACCAGTAATAGTAGTCGTAGCAGTAGCAGTAGTAGTAGAAGTTACCATTGTAATAGTACTAGTAGTTGAAGTAATAGTAGTGTTAGTAGTAGCCGTAGTAGTAGTGGCAACATTAATAGTAATAGTAGTAGTCGTAGCAGCACTAGCAATAGTAATAGCAGTTGTTATAGGGGTAGTAGTGATGGTAGTCGTAGAAGAAGTAGCTATAGTAGTAGGAGTAGTAGTACTAGCAGTAGTTGCAGTAGTATTGGAAATAATATTAGTAGTTGTTGCAGTAGAAATAGTAGTTGCAGTTGTAGTAGTAGTGTAAGTATTTGAAGTTGCAAAAGTTGTAGTAGTATTAGTTGAAGTAAAAGTAGCAGCAGTAGTTTTAGTAGTAGTAGTAGTAGTTAAAGTAAAAGTAATAATAGAGGTTGAAGTAGAATCAGCAGAGGCCGCGTTAGTAGGTGGAGTAGTAGTAGCAGAAGTCGTAGCAGTAGTTGAAATAGAAGTAGTAGTAGTAGTAGTTGAAGTAGAAGTAGCAGTAGTAGCAAAAGTAGCAGCAGTTCTAGTAGTAGCAGTAGCAGCAGCAACAACAATAGAAGTAGAAGTAGTTTTAGTCATAGTAGCAGTAGGAGTAGCTGTAGTAGTAGAAATAGTAGCAGTAGTTGTAGTAGCAGAAGTAGTAGCAAAAGTAGTAGTAGAAGTAGTAGAATTATCAGTTGTAGTAACAGAAGTAGTAATAGTAACAGTAGTAGGCGCAGTATAGTAGTAGTAGTAGAAATAGTAGCTGGAGTTATATTAGGAGTAATAGAAGCAGTAGAAGCTATTGCAGCACTAGTTGACGTAGGAGTGGTAGTAATAGTAGGAGCAGTAGTAGTAGGAGTATCAGTAGTAGCACTAGTGTTTGTAGTAGTAGTAGTAGTAGTAGTAGAAGTAGTAGTTGGAGTAGTATTAGTCCTAGCAACAGTAGTAGCAATCATAGTTGTAGTTGCAGTAGTAGAAGGAGCAGTTCCAATACTAGCATGAGTACCAGTTGGAGTTGCAGTAGTAGAAGTGGTAGCCGTAGTAGAAGCAGTAGTAGTAGTAGTGGTCGATGCAGTAGTAGTAGTAGTTCTTGTTGTAGTAGTAGTAGTACTAGTTGAAGCTGTAGTAGTAGCAACAGTAGCAATAGTAGTAGTAGTTGTTGTTGTAGTAGTTGTTGTTGTTGTCATAGCAACATCAGCTGTAGTAGTAGTAGCAGTAGTGGTAGAAGTATTAGTAGTAGTAGTTGAAGTGGGAGTAGTACTAATAATAGCGGTAGGAGCTGAAGCAGTTGGGGTAGTAGTAATAGCAGCAGCAGTAGTCGCGATAGCATGAGTTGCAATAGTGGTTGTAGTATTAGTAGCAGGAGTAGTAGTTGGAGTAGGGGTAGTAGCAGAAGTAGTAGTCGTACAAGAAGAAGTAGTCGTATCAGTAGCAGCAGCAGTTCTAGCTATAGTAGTGGTAGTAGTCGGAGTATTAGTGGCAATAGTTGTACTAGCACCAGTAGTATTTGAAGCTGTAGTAGTTGTAGACGTAGTAGTAGAAGTAGTAGTAGAAGTTGCAATTATAGCTATTGTAGTAGCAGAAGTAGTAGTAGTAGTAGTGGAAATACTAGTAATAGTAGTTGTTGTTGTTGTTGTTATAGTAGTAGTAGTAGTAGTAGTTGCAATAGTAGCAAACGGAGTGGTAGTAGTAGTAGTAGTAGTAGTAGTAGTAGTAGTAGTAGTAGTAGTAGTAGTAGTAGTAGTAGTAGTAGTAGTAGTAGTAGTAGTAGTAGTAGTAGTAGTAGAAACAGCCGTAGTAGTTGTAGAAGTAGTAATTGTAATGCTAGTTGTTGCAATAGTGGTGGTTGTAATACTAATAGCAACAAAAGTACCCGCAGCAGTAGTAGAAGTAGTAACATTATTAGTAGGAGTACCAGTAGTAGCAGCTGTGGTTGTAGTAGTTTTAGAAGTAGGAGTATTAGTCGCAGTAGCAGGCGCTATAGTTGTAGTATAAGCAGTAGTGGTAGTAATAGTAGTAGTAGTATTAGTTGCAGTAGTAGTAGAAGTAGCAGTAGTTGTGGTAGTTGTAGTAGTATGGGGAGTAGTAGTAGTAGTAGTAGTAGAAATAGTAGTCGTAGTAGTAGTAGCAATAGCAGTCATTGTAGTAGTAGTAGTAGTAATAGTAGTAATAATAATAATAGTAGTAGTAGTTGTTGTATTTATAGTATTACTAATAGTAACAGAAGTAGTAGCAGTAGTAGTTGTTGTTGTAGCAATTGTCGTAGTAGCAGAAGTAGTAGTAGTGGTAGCAGCCGTAGTAGTAGTAGAAGTGTAGCAGCAATTGTAGTAGCATAAGAAATAGTAGGAAAAGCAGTAATAGCAACAAGAGTAGGGGCCGTATTAGTAGTGGTAGTCCAAGTAGTAGCAAGAGTTATAGTAGTAGTAGTAGAAGCAATAGAATCCATTGTAGCACTAGTAGAAGTAGAAGTGGTAGTAATAATAGGAGATGTAGTAGCAGTAGTAGGAGTAGCAATAGCAGCAGGAGAAGTATAACTAGTTGTAGTTGCAACTGTAGTAGGAGTATCATTAGTAGCAGTAGTGTTCATAGTAGTTGTTGTAGTTGGAGTAGTTGTTGTAGTAGTAGCAGCGGTTGTAGCAGTAATAGTAGCAGTAGTAGTTGTTGTTGTAGTAGTATTAGTAGTAATAGTAGTAGCAGCATCCTAGTTGGAGTCATAGCTGTAGTAGAAGGAGAAGCAGCAGTAATAGTAGGAGTAACAGTTCAGTTGCAGCTACAATAGCAATAGTGGTAGTAGTAGCAGTAGTAGTAGGAGTACCATTAGTAAAAGTAATAGTAGTTGTAGCAGTAGTGGCCGAAGTAGTAGTTGTAAAAGTAGGCGTAGGAGTAGAGCAAATAGTAGTAGCAGCAGTAGTAGTAGTAGTAGTAGTAAAAGTTGCAATAGTTATAGCAGCCATAGTAGTAGCAATAGCAGCAGGAGTTGTTGTAGTAGTAGTTGTTGTTGTTGTATTAGGAGCAGTAGTATTAGTATTTGCAGATGTAGCAGTAATAGTAGTAGCCATGGCAATTGTGGCAGTGGTAGTAGCAGTAGTTGGAGCTATTGTAATGGTAGCAGTAGTCGTAAGAGTAGGAGAAGTAATAGTAGCAGTAGGAGCTGCAGCAAGAGCAACAAAAGTAGTTGCAGTAGTACTAGAAGTAAAGGTAGTAGTAGCAGAAATAGTAGTAGTAGTAGTAGGATTAATAATAATAATAGTAATAACCGTAGGAGTAGTAGTTGCAGTAGTAGTAGAGGTAGTAGTAGCAGGAGTAGTAGTAGTAATAGCAAGAGCGGAAGTAGCAGAAGAGACGATAGTAGCAATAATAGCAGTCGTAGTCCTAGTAGTAGTAGTAGTAGCAGCAAAAGTAGTACTAGTAGTATTATTAGTACAATTAGTAGTAGTAGTAGTAGTAGCAACAACAGCAGTAGCAGTGGCAGTAGTAGTAGTTGTAGTAGTACTCGGAGATGTAGTACCAGTAGTAGTAGTAGTAGGAGTAGTAGTAGTAGTAGTAGCAGCAGTAGAAGTAGGACCTGTTGTAGTTCTAGCAATCACAGCGACAGTAGTAGTGCTAGTAGTGTAGTAGTCGAAGTAGTAGCAGAAGTAATAGTAGCAGTAGCAATATTAGTAGTGGTTGTGCTAGTTGTATTACTTGTAGTAGTAGGAGTAGTCGAAGTACTAGTAGTAGCATTAGTAGTAGTAGTAGCAGCTGTAGCAGAAGTAGTAGAAGCCGTAGAAATAGTTCTAGTATTAGTAGTAGTAGCAGTAGTAGTAGTAGCTGTAGTAAAAGTAGTTGTAGAAGTATTTGTAGTAGTAGAATTGAAGTAGGACTAGTAGTAGATGTAGCAGTAGAAGTAGCAATAGTAGTAGTGGCTGTAGTTGTAGTAGCAGCAGTAATAGAAGCAAAGCAGTTAGTATTAGAAGTAGTAGTAGCAATAGAAGTAGTAGTAGTAGCATTATTAGTAGTAGTAGCACCTACTGTAGTAGTTGTTCTAGAAGTAGTAGTAGTAGTAGTAGAAGTGGTGGTGGCGGTGGTAGTAGTAGTAGTAGTAGTATTAATAATAGAAGTAGTAGCAATAGTAGTAACTAAAGTAGTAGTAGTAGTAGTAGCTGTCATGGTAGTGGTAGTAGTATTAGTTGTTGTAGTAGGACGAGTAGATGATGTAGTTGCAGAAGTAGTAGTTGTAGCAGCAGCTGTAGTAGTAGTTCTAGCTATTGTAGTAGTAGTAGAAGCCGCAGTAGTAGTAGTAGTAGTAGTAGGAATGGTAGCAATAGCAGCAGTAGTAGCAGCAGTAGTAGTAGCAGTAGTAATAGTAGTAGAAGATGTTGTAGTTGAAGTTATAACAGTTGTAGTAGTAGTATTAATAGCTGAAGCTATAGTAGTAGTTGTATTAGTTGTTGTATCAGGAGTAGTAGCTCCAGTAGTAGTAGCAGTAGTAATCGTAGTAGAAGATGTTGTAGCTGATGTTGTAACAGTTGTAGTAGTAGTGTTATTAGTAGAAGCAATAGTAGCTATTGTAGTAGCTGTTGTAGTAGTGGCAGTATTAGGAGCAGTAGCACTAGTAATAGTAGTAGTAGCATCAATTTTAGTAGTTGTAGTAGTAGTAGTGATAGTAGTAGTACTAGCAGAATTAGTAGTAGTAGTGGTTGCAGTAGTTGATGTGGAATTGGGATTAGCAGTAGCCACAAAAGCAGTTGCAGTATTAACAATTTCAATAGCAGTAGAAGTAATAGCATTGTAATTAGTAGAAGTAGTAGCCATAGTAGTTGCAGTAGCATTACTAGCAGAAGTTGTAGCAGCAGCAGTAGTAGTTATTGTGGTAGTAGAAGGAGTAGCAATCTAGTAGCAGTTGTAGTTGTAGCAGTTGTGGTTGTAATAGGAGAATTAGAGCAGTAGCAGTACTAGTAGTAGTTGTTGTTGCAGTAGTAGTAGTAGTAGTTGCTATTGTTGTAGGAGAAGCTATAGTAGTAGCAACAGTAGTAGTTCTAATAGTAGTCAAAGTAGCAATTGTAGTAGTAGTAGTAGTACTATCAGTAGTAGCAGAAGTAGTAGTAGCAGCAACATAAGTAATAGTAGCATTAGTAGTAGCAAATGTACTAGCAGCATTACTAGCAGTAGAAGTAGCAGTAGATGCAGCAATTGTAGTAGTAGTAGTAGTAGTAGTAGTAGTAGTAGTAGTAGTAGTGTCATAGCTGAAGTAGTAGTAGTAGTAGTACCAACAGTAGCATTAGTCGTTGTAGCAGTAATAGTAGTAGCAGTAATAACTGTATGAATAGTGGCACTAGTAGTTGTAGAAATAGTAGTAGTCGAAGAAGTAGTAGTAGCAGTAGTAGTAATAGTGCTCGTAGTAGTAGTGGTATTAGTAGTAAATGTAATTGCAATAGAAGTAGTAGTAATAGCAGTAGTAGTTGTAGTAGTTGTAATAGTAGTAGTAGCAATAGTGGTAGTAGAAGTGGTAGAGTAGTAGTTGTAGTAATAGTAGTAGTATTAGTTGTAGTAGTATTAGTTGTAGCGGTATTAGTTGTAGTAGTAGTATTAGTAGCAAAATTAGGAGTAAGTGTAGCATAAGTAGCAGTAGCAGTAGCATTAGTAGTAGTAGTA